>LOJH01053267.1:0-12214 GCA_001685095.1 Ellobius talpinus
AGACCAGGCTGGCCTCGAACTCACAGAGATCCACCTACCTCTGCCTCCCGAGTGTTGGGATTAAAGGCATGCACCAACACTATCCGACTTGGTTTGGGGTTGTTTATTTGTGGGAAAACTTCTTATTGCTGTTCAACTGCACCTACTGATGTCATCTCCTACTGACTTGGGGTGTGGTGCTCTGAGGTGTTCACCGCTAGCATTTCTATTGGTTTTATTGTTTTTCATCAAGATCTCAATTTCCTTGCTCAAGTTGCCTTCCCTGTTGCTGACTTCCCATCATGTTGTGATGTTCTCTAGCTTCTTTCTCAGGACTGCTGATTTTCCTGTCAAGCCCTGTATTGAATTCATGGCTTGTTAGTAACCCCTTTCAGTTCATTGATCACTTTTATTAGAAAACACTTGGGAATTCTTCACCGGACACTTAATTCAGCATCTGTGAATTCAGCGCCTACTTAGGGCATTACCATCTTTAAAGAGTCATGCTGTCCTGCTTTCTCACAGTTCTGTTTCTCTTTTGTGAATTTTGCATCTGCTCTTTTGGAAAGTGTCTATGGTTTTATTGGGAGACCCTCACAGCAGACTGCTCTTAAGGGCTCACTCCCTAGTTCTTCTAAGTGAGAATAAAACAAAGGACTGTTGCAGCATCAACACTGAATTGTGTGAGATCAAGAGTTACACCCCACAATCAGCTAAAGCCCGGTATTTATTTCATCACCAAGGGCCGTGAACTAGAAAACAAGAGTAAATAGAATGTGCACAAATTATTATTGGTAAATGGAGGGGTAGTAAATGAATGAAATAAAGGAAGAGAAGTCACACAAAGGGGAGAAATAAAAAAGAAGCAAGCTAAAGAAAGGAGACTTGGAGAATGATGCTATGGGGAAAAGAAAGAAGATTGAGAGATCAGAGGAAATTAAAAGAGGGAAGGAAGTTCAAGTACTAAATGTCCATTATAAAGGAAAAATGTAGAAAGAGAAAAAGGAAAGAACAAACAAAAAGAAAGGAAAAAGGCTGGCCAGTGATGAAAGGAATCTATAAACAAAATAAGATAAATGTAAAAAGGTAATAAAACATTTTTTAAAATGTAAAACATAAAATAAAATACTGCTAAGATAAATAAAAACAGCAAAAAGAGATGTATAGAAGAAAAGAATTGAAAAACAAAAAAATATAATGTGTGGGAAGAGCGTTATTTCTGTGTAATAAAAAAATTAATAATAATTTCTGTGTAATAAAAACTTCAGGGTAAATTCAGGGGTGGAGGGCATGGTTGAGCTTGTGAACATTTGTCTTTTCTGTGGTTTATGATTTTGCTTGGACTGTGTTGGCCAAGTCTCCAGGGTCTTCAAGAGCTGACTTCTCSTGGATGTCTTTCTTTCATTGTTTACCAGACTCTTTCACAACTACATGGAGCTTWSMAGTCTGTGGGCTTGATGGAGGTTATCGCCTTCTTGAGACTCACCAGGGTGTTCCTCTCGAATGCCTTGGGTTCTGGTTGAGAGTGACTCTCAAATGCACGGGGGCTATAAAACAAGCAGAACATTGAGATTTGTGTATGCAGAGAGCCCCTCTGACTCTCAAGACATGCTGGGTATGAATGAGGGGACAAGAAGAAGCATGGGTTAGAAGGTACCTGAGAGATGGCTCCAAAGACTGATCTTCTCTCTGGGCTGTCAATCTCCAGTATTCTTCTCAGTTGATGAGATCTGCTCCCTGAAACCAAGGGTGGACTTGTGTTTTCTTGTATACTCCACTGCCTGAGCCAAGTCTCCCAGGTCTTGCACTTTTCATCTTGTCAACATATGACCTTTCTGCTACCTACAACTGTCTGAGAGAAACATGGAACCTCATTTCATAACAGAACTGGAGGCTCTGAATACTGAGAGAAAGGCAGTTTACTTCATGATTTTGCATACTGACTATTAGCTTAGAATGGCAGATGCACATATTGAATGCAGAGAAGCTTTTATAGCCCACATTCAAGTCTCTCCCTCCCTTTCCTCATTGGCTGAGTAGCCAGGAGCGCACAATTTTGCATGCCATCCAAGTATCCTCTTTCCCACTGCCTCCCACGTTTGTCCATTTCTTAACCTTGATGCTGTTCATCTCTATATTTCACACTGTTTAAAGTTCATCAGGGTGCATGACTGATCCTATTATATCTACAGGCCCCTAGGCATGTTTGGCTGTTAATAAATTTCTGTTCTAAACTTTTAGTTTAGTTGGAGAGGGTATAAGATGAACAGAGCTGTGGAACTAAATTAATATGGTGCTGGGGAGAGCTAGATTAGCACATCTGAGGGGAGCGAGGCTAGTGTGTGGGGTGGGGACAGCTAGCCTAGCAGATCTAGCGGGGAGCAGCTAGCCTAGCAAATCTTGGGGGAGCTAGGTTAGACATCTTTGGAGATCAAAAGTAGCTCAGCTTGGAGAGGGAAGCTAGCCTAGCGCAGCCTGGGAAGGCTAGCCTAGAGCAGCTTGAAAAGAGGAGCTAACCTACCATATGTTAGCTGGGTTTTCCTGTTTATAGCTCATCTGTACCTGAACTTCAAAGCACTCTGAAAATGACTGTCTTATTCTTTTTCAATTTCTTGCACTTCCTTGAGGCCTTTTCTTTGCCCTGCAGCTGTGGTGTGTTGATTGAGGGTTTCCTTACTATTAGTTATTGCCTGGTCTCAGACCCATCTAACCCTCCCCTGGGTTAGGGCAGCTTCAGACAATAGCTTCTTCTTGAAGATGGCCCTTGCCCTCTGCTCTTCAAGGTATATTTTGTGAGTGAAAACTGCTCTTTCGTTTCCTGGCCACTCAGACCCAAATAATAACACAGAAACTATATTAATTACAATACCGTTTGGCCAATAGCTTAAGCACATTTCTGGCTAACTTTTACATCTTAAATTAACCCATTTCTATTAATCTGAATCGACACAAGGCTATGGCCTACAGGTAAGGTTCTGTTCTGATATCCTTTTCCTTCGACAGCTACATGGCGTCTCCCTAACTCCTCCTATTCTCTTCTTATATCTCTGTTCTAATTTCCTGTCTGGCTTTATTCTACCCCATCATAGCCAAAGCAGCTTTATTCATCAACCAGTAAAGCAACACATATACAAGACATTCCACATCACATATTGAGGGAAAAAGTAGGATTCTTATCTACTGATAATTCATCCAATCAAAGAATCATTGTCTTATCAAAACCTACAGTTGGTTGGGGACTCCTATGTGTTGTGAGCTTGTCCTGAGGGTGAGACTGCCAGTCCTTCTTCACCAAGGCTTCCTGGGGTGCCCCTTATACCCCTCGGCTGGGGGTTGTTTGGTTTGCATTAGTCTCCTTGAGTCACCTGTCTCTTCTCTGCATTTGTCAGGTGGCCTGTACTACTTCGGTGAATTTCTAAAACTGCCTCTCCTTTCCCTTCCTCTTTCTCCCTTCCTCTGTTTCCCTCTTCCTTGCTCCCTTCCCCTCTCTCCCTCCCTCTCCCCTCTGTGGAATAGATGCTATATTCTTTCTTATTCTGACTCTTATTGTTCACTGTCTCCCACCTAGGCAGCTTCTTGTCAGCCAACTTGCCCAGAAGAGAAAGTGCTGCTATTTCTGAGTACAGGTTAACTTTTATAATTTCCAAACCCTTCCTTTTCAACAATTTCTGTTTTTTTAATAGGAAATTAAATTCAGTCAGGATTGTAAGATGGATGAAAGGTTTAGTGGTTGTATCACATGACGATTTCCAGACAAATCATAACTGTGGGACTGTGGATATTTAGGAAGCATGTAGGTTCTTAAAAATCTCTTTATGCCTTGTGAACTTCAAGCAAGGGAACCCGGTGGTTGGATTACTTTTTTTTTTCAAAAGTCCTAGGTTGCTAAGACTTTCCCAAGCATAAATTTAGAACAGCAGCAGCAGAGAAGGAAGAGTTATTTAAGCGGTTATCAGGCTTCCCCATCATCACCCACTGTTGAGCCCAGGGTCCCGAGTCCATGCTGCTTTCCCATCCTTTCTCTCAATGGACCTTACAGAGTCAGATTCACAGCATAAGTTTTCAAGAATAATGAGTGTGAATGGCCTAGTGAGATAATCAAAATTGGACATTCTTAAGTCCTAAAAAAGATGTGTGACAGCATCACCTACTTGCTTCAATTGCTGCTTAAGACTATCAATTAATTTAAAAAATGCCAAACCTGCACCCCTTTGAAGAGCCATGTTTTCTCCTTCAATTCTTCATATTGATATCATTCCTCCCCTTGAAGGGCTCAAGATCCACAGAAACTTGTCAGGGGTCCATATTTCTCTTGCTACTCATTTCATCATAAATGTCTAATCTAAGACAGGGTGCTTCCTCCAGGAACTAACTGGAAGGAGACATTGGATGCTTGACCCTTCACTTAGCAGACTCAGACTCTTACCAGAGGACTGGGTGAGGTCGTTCCAGCTTCTCTGTGAGCACTGTGCTAAAGGAAGCTAGAAGCGCAGATACACGTTGTGACATTTCCTGAGGCACTCAAACGGCAGCTCCACTAAATGCTGTTTACTTCCCTTGAAACTTTGTCTTAATATGCATATTAAAAATGAATGCATGTTAAATCATTGCAGGTCTGGTGCTTGAATTGAAATACAGATGTCTGTAAAGGATAAAATGTAATTTTTGGAAAGACTATGAAAAGTTAGATTAGAATATCAAGGACTCAATCTGACTGGTGAGTGGTGGTGCTGCTGGAGTAAGTCACCAATCTGCAAAATGCAGCGTGAGAAGTGGAGTCCTGGGAAAGGTCACAGCGACCTCAGACAAAGTTGTAAATCAATGTCATGTTTATAAGCTCACAGAATTACAGTTATGTCACTGTCTCTAAAGGAGTCGTTGAGAGGGTAGCCTTTCTCATGAAACCCATTTCTCTTCCTATCAACTCAAGAAGAGACAGAGAAGACTGTAAGTTACAAACTGATCATTTCTGTGGGACAACCTGGAGAGACTACAGGAAGGGGGAAACGAAGGCAAGTGAGGAGATTTTAAAATATCATCTTTCTAAAACAGGCAAAAGCTAGAGAATCACAAACCCTGGACAAAAGGAAGCAGGAAAAAATGTAGTTGTGTCTAAAATAAACCTCATGGCACTAAATATAGGTAGTACCTAGCATCATGTTCAGGGACTGTTTGGTGTCGAATATTTGAGTTAAGGTTCAAAGGATGAAGCTAGGGCTCCTTTGACAAAAGCAATGCCCTGTAATTTAAATAAATAATGAAAGGAAGGCAGAGCAGAAACCCAACAGCCATCAAGTTAATGAGGTTTTTCACTTGGCTGAGCAGCTGCTTCTCCAGAATCCATGTGTTTATTTAACACTGAAGTCAGTGTCTCGTCCTATTCATCCAGGCTCTGAAGAAGACTTTTTTGCTTCTTGCTAACATAATATAACCCTTCCTTTACCAAGCCCTCTCATTCTCTATTCCTGCAGCAGCTCTCCCTTGCCCACCGTGTCTACCTGCCAATTGTCCCAAAGGTCGTCTCACCAGACACTGAACTATGAGGGTATAGTCTTAGGACCAAGTATCACTGTGAAAGGAAATTGACTTGAAGTTACTATGGTGCTTCTCCAGCAGAGGCGCAAGGAGAGGATGAGTAGAGGATGTCTCGGACCCAAGGGGAATGTCCTTCTCTCATAGCTGTGACAAAATGCCTGACTGAAGCCACCATGAGTGACCAAGAAGCGACGTGTGAGCCTCTTGAGGACATTTTGATAGTAAATAACATGGAATAGGATATTTCATGACAGAGAATAGACAGGAGACTTTGGATTAGGGAAATTTGAAGGTTTTTACTTTCCAATGTGTAAAATCAATCAATCAATAAACAAATAAAACATATCTGGATTAATGTCTAGGAAGTCACTCTTGACAAAATAATTAAAATTATAGAAAACTAAAAGGCAGTGTCCTTTTCATTTGGAATGGGAAGCAGTTTGGCTGGCTACTAATGAAGAGTTGGCTGCAATGGTGGGCTACTTACATCTCCATTCACTTGACACAAACTTGGACATGACTGGGAAGGGAATTTCAATTTAGGAGTTGCCTACATCAAACTGGCCCATGTCCACAACTGTGAAGCATTTTCTTATTGCTAACTGATGCAGATCTCATTTTGCTGTGGGCATTCCCTAGGAGGATGTCCTTGGCTATTTTAAGAAGTTAGTTTAACTGCCTAGGAAGAGCAAGCCAGTAAGCTGCATTCTGCCATGGTTTCTGCTTCAGTTCCCACCTCGAGGTTCCTGCCTTGACTTCCCTCCATGGTGGACTGTGATCTGAAGGGAAATTAACCCTTTCCTCTCTGAAGTTGCTAAGCAAACTAGGACAATAGGTGACTCCCAAGCACACATGACCACTTCCTAACCCCAAGAAACTGAATTATGACTTTATTTGAAGATGTAAATGAGAAAAAAGTTTTGACACAAGATCACTCTGTATGGTCAGGGTGGTCCTTCATCAAAGACTTTATGAGAGTCAGAAAGATATTCCCATAGTAGAGGATGCCCTGGGAAGATGAGGGCATGTATTGTATTGATGTAACCCAAATCTAGTGAACTGGGAGCCACCAACAGCTGAGAAGGTCTCTGCTAGACCCTTAGAGAGAACCTGGCCTGAACACTTTAACTTCAGACTTTGGGCCCACAAAGCTGTGAGAAGGTTCTGTTTTTGGTAAGTATGTGATAATTTGTGTAGCCATAGGAATGACTCAGATCAGCGGAGATATCATTTTATCCAGACAGCTTCCACTGACTCCCCTTCACTGGGAATGAGCTTGATTCCCTGATTCTATTCCACAGTGCACTCAATATGTGACTCTTGAAAGGCATTGTTCCACATCCTTTGCTGAACTTTATACCTTTCTTTCATGTACATATGATGGCTAATGATACTCATACATATGCTGGCTAATGATACACATATGATGGCTAATGATACTCACACATATGATGGCTAATGATACTCACTGCACCATTTTACCTTCTCTGTACTAATTCTTCCACGGCATCTGAAAGTCACATACTTTTTTTTTTAAGTTTGATCTTATAAAATTACAGCTATGTGTTTCAGGTCAATGTTATTTTCACTTACTGATGACCTCATGGTCCTCACACTGGGGTCACAGCCAGGTCACCTTTCGCTGGCTGCTACATTAGTCACCAACTTTGGCACTAACCCCTAACTGACTGCCGCCTGGCCATATGCCCCAAGATAGGGAAAACTCCAGGGTCTAAGCTACAGTTCAGAGGTGCTTCATGGTGAAGTCAAGGATGAATGCCAGTCATGTGTCCTGCTGACTTCTTGCCCTTTCCTGTGATCTCCCTTGGAGTATTTACTGAGGAACACTTTTCCAGGAGATCCGATGAACTGTAAATCCTCTCCAATATGCTGTTCTAGAGAACATAATATTTTTAAAACGTCTCCAAATGGAAATAACAATTTGAATAGTTATTCCTTGGTTTCTGCTCTGGAGTTGCTCGAGACATTCCTCCCTAGCAGGTACCAAAGTCTGTGAATACTGAAGTTGATGCAAAATGTAGTGTGTTCATAGGTTCTGCATGTACCCTCTTGTGTACTTCAGTTCCCTTTTGATTATGCCTAATTCTTTATACGATGTGAATAGTTGTTATATTGCATTGTTTGGAGACCGAGACAAGAAAAAGCCTTGATTGTTCAGTATATATATATTTATTTTGGTACTTGTAATCAATAGTTGATTGAATCCCAGGATGTGGTGGGGGAGGGAATCTCAATTTAAGAGTTGCCTGGATCAGCCATAGGCCAGCGGTATGTTTTTACACAGCATGGAACATGTTATACAGAAGGAACAGCGGCTGCCGCCTTTACGCTCATACCAATCCAACTGAATGAGTTCCAAGGAGAGCTGGTCTGAGTCTAAGTTGGTGTGGATGCGGCTAACAGATCCATGTCTCAATGCAAGTGTTGTTTTAAATACTCAATGTAAAAAGATGCAAGTTTCTCCCTTCAAAATGGGATGAATATATTACTGTTTAGGGGCTTATTTGCTGATAAACAAGCAACACCTAGAGCGGTACTTCGTGCTTTGTAGATATTCAGTAAATTCATATTGCCTGAATGACGTAAATTGTCTGGGCCCAAATGTGCCAGTGCAGACCTGTGACAGAAGAGGGCAGAAGAGAGCTGCTGGCGCAGAGGAATAAGCACTAAAGGGCTCGAGCAACTTCAGGAGACTGACCAGGAGCCAGGCAATGGATGGTGGTGAAGGCAGCACTGGACAGCAAGGAGGATGTGAGCAAGTCAGAGACAAACATCAGGGATGAGGAGGATGGAAGAAATAGATGCAGCTTGTGTTGTAGACCAGGTAGGAAAATCAGAATAAGCTGAGCAGTTCGGCGACAAAGGACTCTCCAGGTACCACACAGCATTAAAGCACCAGTGTTTCGATATGTTATCTGTCATGTGACATGATGCAAAAATGTGTGTGTGTGTGTGCGGTGTGTGTGTGTGTGTGTGTGTGTGTGTGATACATATTTCTCAGGGGTTTGTGCTGAATGTCTTTCTCAACCACTCTCCCCCTTATGTTGACAGAATAAAACCTCTCACTCAATATGGAGCTTGCTAATTCAGCTACACAGGCTGGCCATCAGGCCCCTGGAATTCCACTATCTCTGGCTTTCCACCGCTGCTAGGATTACATGTTTATTGTTAAGCCCAACTTTTTATGTGGATGCTCAAGATCTGCATTCAAGTTCTCACACTTTACCAATCGACTCATCTCCTGTACCCTCGATTCGTAGTTTAAACAATCACCCTGTACTTTTCCTTATTCTCATCTTGGGGACAATTTCTCATGTTTGTATAAACAAAATAAAGCAGCACTGAAATTTGCATGCTGTGGTTTAAAGTAGGAGTGTCCTTCCCATCTGCCCGTCAACTATATATGTCCCTGGCTCTCGCTTATGAGTCACCCTCAAGATTAACCATTGTTCATCAGCTCTCTTCTGATATGAAAACATGAAAACATGTATTGAAACCCAACATTTTCAAAGAATCAATAATTTGTTCATTTATGTGCAACTATTAAGATACTATTGAACTAATAGACATAAAAGAAGGAGCCCCTTGCCTTAAAGGAGCTTAGAGGTCACCATCTCCACACCAAGACAGCAAGAAGGCTGTAAAGACAGAGATGGCAAGGGCCCAACAGATTCTTCCCATTTTTCTGTTTTTTTTTTTTTTGCCTATGCCTCTGTATGTCAAATGCAAGTGATGGACAAGGCCAGATATTAAGTAAATCACAAAATCTAATTGTGTTCTCCCTTTCTGTAGTTTTAAATACTGATAAATGTGTCCAACTGAATACATAGTATAGGTAAACGCTCTCTCCACTTTGATGCCTGAATACTGGGAAGACTAAAGAGCTGTTCTTGAGGGAGCTAACACAGTGCTATAGAGCACACATAATACAGAATAGGAGCTTTTCAAACCTCAATTCTCAGCTTTCAAGAATCATTACATTGCCCGTAATTCACCTTTTTACTTTTACAATGTAATAAATAATAAAATATCACTTCACTCTTTTGTAAGGGAGACGTAGGCCTGGCTGTCAGCTAATATTGACCTGCTGGAATCGGTGCTCATCCTGCTATTCTCAAAAAAAATTATACACCAGATAGACTGCACAATGAGTAACTCACCTCAACAGTATCCCTTTTCCTCCTTAGCTAACATGAAGACAAAGCAGTGGCTATTTGTAAGACCATAATCTGTAAATCCATTAGCACAGTTTCTAAGTGAGGTCATCATTACATAGGAACAGTTGCTTCTTTTTTTTTCCAGGTTTATTTCTATTTTATGGAACAAAGGTTTTACGTGGCTTCTTTAATTAAAGGTATTTTCAAACACCATATAATTTTCAAATTAATTTTATGATGTCATTTAAGTCTAATTACTTCTATTAAGTATGTCTGAAAAATAAACCACAAATCAATTCAAAAACCAGACACAGAGATTCACTTGAAGGTCTTTATTACTTCCATTATTCTGCCTGAAAATTCTTGTCTTTTTGTTTGATGTAAGTGAAGGGTTGTGGTGATAAGCATTTTGTAGACACATAGTGAACTCAAATGTTAACTTAGACCAAGGCTGGTCAGAATCTAAACTTCTGGGCCCATCTCCAGCACTTCTGTATAGTCATGGGTTTTCCATAGAATAGTTTATGCTAAGGATATGGGTGAAGGCCTTGCAAAGCAACATTACTATGCCCACTTGTTCAATTTTTCTGGCTTGGCTCTAGCCAACAACAACAACACAATGACCAACAAAACAGCACTATGCCTGAACCCACTTCTGTCTTCTAATAGTATTTATGAGGAAATAATCATAGAGTTACAGGATTTGGAACTAAATAAGACCCTAAGTACCATACACTAGCCCAGAAAGGGATTTAAACAGCTTAAACAGTTTATCTGATGATAATTATCTATCTCATTAGGGAATTGAGATTAAAATTTCTCCCATGGTTCTCATCTTCAAGTCAGGTTTCTTCCAGTTCAACTTCTTCTTCCAAATGGTTCAACTAGATAGATAGATGATTGATAGATAGATAATAGATAATTTTTTTCTTCTTCAGTACTTAGCAAGTCAATCATATACTGGAGAGGGTTTATTTTAATTTAGAAGACAGACTGAGAAGGAAACAAATTGAGAACTTTGAAATTTGCACAAAACTGAGAAATGAGGTTGCCATTTGTGATGACCTAAAGTATTACCAGTTGTGAATGATGGTTTCATTTAATTCCGTGTTTAATAATTAAGTATTGTTATATGTATATGTAAGAATCTCCAAAAATGTCTCCTTGAAGAACTTAAACAGATTTATTTTCCTTTTATTTATGTGTATACATGTGCATGTGTCGAGTCTTATCTGTACCTGTATATAAACACATTTGTGCAGATGCCAGCAGAGGCCAGAGAGGGCATTGCTTGTCTAGCGCAAGAGTTACAGACAGTTGTACTAAGAATTGAGTTCTGATCCTCAGTCTCTGATTGTACTGTAAGAGCTGAAAAGTCTCTCCAACTCTTTTTTTTAAAAAAAAAACTTTTGAAGTAGATATTAGGTCATTTAATAAATGTTTCTTTTTAGTATGTGATTAAGACTTAAAAACAGCAAGATCACTCTGAATTTTACTGTTAAGCCGTGAGTTGTAAGAAAATAAGACAAGGATATTTTCTTTGTTGACTTCATCTGTACTGTTTATACCTTTTAGTACCCCTGTTTTAGAAACCAAATATTCCTTTGTTTTGTCAAAGACACTATCATTGAAGTAAAAAGCAATGTACTCAGACAGTCAAATCAGTCCATTCTATCAAATTAAGTGATTTAGAAAATAAGTTCCGACTTTTGCCTGCTATTGGAACTCTGTTCATCTTATTAGTTCGCCTTGTCCAGCCTCCACATGAGGGCTGTCTTATTGTAACTTTTGTCATATTTTGTTGTTCTCTCTCGGAGGCTTGCTCTTTTCTGAAAGGAAACAGAGGGGAATGGATCTGGGGAGAGGGCAGATGGGGAGGGGATGAGAAGAGGAGAGAGAGAAGAAAGATGAGATAACCTATTTTCAATTAAAAAAAGTTCCTGTTGTCTAGGTCAGAGCTGTCAGTCATGAAGTTATGAAATGTAAGCAAAATCACTAGTGTCCAGTGGATGACTGGATGCAGAGAGGTCTGAGAGAGGAGGGAATATCTGATGCATAACTGTGAGCTAGAGTCACTGAGACATGGGTAGACATTTCCCACTCTGCTGAATCTTAGAGCTCAATAATTTCATCTTTAGCTGCTTGCTGCTGTAATGTGATTCTTTAGACTTCCTGATATAGGCACAGCAGAAGTTCTTTTCTCATCGCGCTAGAGATCAAGCTGGTGCCTGACAAGGGCAGTGTCCATTCCCAAGACCATTGAGTACTGCATTGGGGAAGACAGAGGATGCTGTTCTTCATGACGGAGAAGAGTGGAAAACAGAGAAGCCACTGTTGCAAGTCTGTTTGATAAAGACCCCCATCAGGAGCGTCTCATTAGGATGACTTCCTAACACTGTTTAGTTGGAATTTAAATTTCCAACACACAGACTTTGGAAGAGACAGATTCCAATCATAGGCTCCTCCAGATTTTGAAATCCCAACAGGTTCTAGAATGTGAATGGAGAAAGGAGAGGAGAGGA
>LOJH01053268.1:0-12214 GCA_001685095.1 Ellobius talpinus
GGGAGGAGGGGAGGAGGTGGAAAAATTTTTTAATAACAATAAAAAAGTGTCTAATAAAAAATAAAATAAAATAAAAAATAAAAATGTACATCATATATATGTGTGATATTTCTTCTGAGAATTGAACTCAGTATTGTGTATGCTAAGTATGCAATCTACCACTAAGTATACTTCCAGCTGTGTAAAATATAGTTTTGCAAGTAATAGAAAATTAACTTTAAAACATATCTTGTATTTTTTAATAAGGATGGGTGTAGGTGGAGATTGCTCATTCATTTCTCAGCCACCCAGACCCAAATAATCACACAAAAACTATATTAATTACAACACTGACCAATAACTCTAGTGTATTCCAGCTAGCCCTTAACATCTGAAATTGACCCATTTCTATCAGTCTGTGTATTGCTACACGGCTGTTGAATACCAGTAAGGTTTCTAAGGTTCCAGCATTTCCATCTCCTTTGGCAGCTACATCGCCTCTCCTTGACTCCACCTACTTTCTCTTTATGTCTCTATTCAGATTCCCTGCCTGACTTTACTAAGCCATTGGCTGAAATAGCTTCTCTAACAACCAATGATAATAAAACATATTCATCACATACAGAGGAGAATTCCACATCAGGTGGGGTCTCATTAAGTTGCCCTGGCTGGTCTCAATCAACAGGATTTAAGCAATCCCTCTGCTTCTACCTCCCAAGAAACTGAGATTATGGCTCATGCCACTGCATCTTGGTAAAATGCAACTTGTTGAATCCAAACTTGCTACAGTTATCAAGCATTACCTTAATCTTGCCTATCATTTTAGGCAGAAGGACAGAAATATAAAAATATGTGTAAAATATATTCTTAATAGAATTAGGAAATATTAAGTAAAATTTTAAGATTAACTTAAAAGATTAAGTTAAAAAAGACTTTTTAAAGCACATAATTAGAGCATTATTGAGTTAAAATTTCAAAAACTTGAAATGTTAAGCTATAGATGATTATTTCATCATAGTTTTTAACATAGTTTTGTTTATCCTTAATCTGTGATAACTGGAGTAAATTGTTTTCAGTTAGATATAAATATGTTTTTCAAATCATCTTTATCTTTATAAATATAATTCCTTCAAATATCCAAGTGGAGGAATTCTTCTATAAATCCATATGCATACCTTTATATAGATACAGGTGTGTAACTAATCACAATTCAGATACAAAATGAGGGTTACACAAACTCTCTTTTATAATTTATTTTTATTCATGTGTATCTGTGATATTAGTGCAGCTACCCTAGAGGTCAGAAGATGGCATCAGATCCCCTGAAGCTAGCACTGCAGGCAGTTGTGACCTAACCAATGTGGATGCTGGGAACCTAACTCTGTAACAGCAGCAATTTCTCTGAACTGGAAAGCGAGCTTTTCAGCCCTAATAATTAAATACTTTTTAAACAGAGACCATACTATTATTTGCCTTCTGTGTTAGATGATTTTTGCTTAAGATAATGTGAAATGCTTCTGAGAAATAAATTTCCTCTGCCTGTGTAGCAATTATGTTGGTTGAGGACAATTACAGTAGTAGGTTTGCCTCTAGGGTCTATGACCTCTATAGGCCTGGGTATTAAGCCTAAAAAGCTTTTTTTTCTGCAACAGATGGAGATTGTTAGAAAGACCAACATGTAAAGAATAAGTGACCACGGGAGACTTTGACCCCATTCTAATGCTCTACCTACAATACAACTGTTACACATAAATGTAACTGGAAATTTCTCTCCCACCCACTAGTTCCCACTCAGAGACTTAATAGTAATTATAAATGCTTGGCTGATGGCTCAGGCTTATTACTAGCTAGCATTTAAATTAGCCCATTTCTATTAATCTATATATAGCCATGTAGCCATGGCATTACCTCATTTTCTACATGTCTTTTCTTCAGCAGCTGGTGGGCATATCTCTACTTTGCCTTTTTTCTCACTCTATTCAGTTTGGCTTTCCTGCCTAACTATATTCTGTCCTGCCATAGGCCAAAACAGATTTTTTATTAACCAATAGTAATAAAACTTATTCACAACATAGAGGGCCATTCCCCATAATATCCCCTTTTCTGTTTAATTAAAAAAGAAGGTTTTAACTTTAACATAGTAAAATTACATATAACAAAATGGTTATTAAGCAAGAATTACAGTTATAATATTTAGTCTATTTGTATTTGACAAAATAAAAATACTCTATCATATATTCTATATTTGTGAGTCTAAAGTTTTATATTTAGTTTATCTTTTATAATAACTAAGGAAAACTATAATTATAGCTATCTAGTCTTCAACTTCATCAAAGACCCCAGAAGGATATAATATTACCTAAGNAGGTTTTAACTTTAACATAGTAAAATTACATATAACAAAATGGTTATTAAGCAAGAATTACAGTTATAATATTTAGTCTATTTGTATTTGACAAAATAAAAATACTCTATCATATATTCTATATTTGTGAGTCTAAAGTTTTATATTTAGTTTATCTTTTATAATAACTAAGGAAAACTATAATTATAGCTATCTAGTCTTCAACTTCATCAAAGACCCCAGAAGGATATAATATTACCTAAGTGAAAAAGAAGTACATTATAAGCAACTTACAAAATTCTAGAAATGACAGCGATATCTGGCTACCTGGACAGTCACCCAATGTTGTTCTGTAGTGTTGGGGCATCTTATCTTCAACCTACAGGTCTAGAGTATCTGTCAGATTTCTCAGTGAAGCAGGAAATTTGAAGGACTGTTCCATCTGTTTTGGCAAAATACATCAGTCACTTTCTTCTGTGTCCTTCAGAATATCTGCCAGGCTCTTTCATGAAGCAAGAACCATGAAGGACTGTCCTTCTTTGTTTTGGCAAGGTGAGAAGTCATTTTTTGTGGGTCCTGCATGTCTAATTTATACAGCATACTGTCAAGAAGTCCAGGCAAGAGAAGTTTCTTGCCCAAATGACTAATTATGCTACATTGAAAACAAACTCCATATGGGCCTTCTTCAATGTCAATCATTCTCTTAAAGTAATTGATGCTGCCAGGAGCAGATATGTCTCACTATCAAGAAAAATATAAGCTCTTAAAGCATTTTAAATGCTATATTCTCTAGATCTTTGAAATGTTTGAAGAATACCTATCCTTCTGAAATATATCTCTGCATATCTAGAAAATCTAGCATGACTATAAGCTTGACTATTATAGATGACTATGAATTTGTATTTCTTAACTATACATTACACTATTAAATGAACTGTATAAACATAATACCTTAAAGAAGAGTAGAAATAACCTATACTATAACAAAATTGACCTTAAATTTGTATCAAGAAACCCAAATCCATACCAATATAAAGTATTTTGAGATTAAGAGTTGTTTTTTGGATTAAAGTAGATTCAATAATCTACTCCTTTTAATCATAATAATCTACCCTTTTCACCATCATTTCTATACTCCATTTCTTCTTTTAGAAAGAGATTGATTATGACCATTAACCATTCATAACCAATCACTTTTAAATGAAAACAAACATTTACAAACAATAATTTGGGAATTTGTGCATAGTTTTCTATACTACTTCCTACTGATTGGGGCACTGGTATTCTTATGGGGATCCTGAGAAAATTTAGAATTATGGTTAAATCTTGGCTGTAGTAGTCTTTGAGACTACATCATTTCAGCCAGTTGTTTTGAAACAGTTCTGGGTGTTGGATTGCCTGTGCCATTGCTCCCATGGAGACCTCTCAGGGGATCTTACTTTATCAAACCATATTAGCCTGGAAGGAATCCATAGCTTTTCATCTTCTTTGGAAACAAAAGCAGATTCTCTTCCAAAGCAACATATCCTTAGACCCAAATTTTGAAGTCAAGATACCTCTATGTTGGTTGAGCTTAACAGCACCCATAATCAAATATGTTTCTGTAGTTAACTCATTAACAGTCAATAAAAACACAAAGAAAGCACAATATTATGTGTAATCCAGACTCATTGTGTATTTTTCATCTTTACATAACTTTTTAATATTACTTTTACTGTCACTTTAAAGACTTTGTTTGATTTTTAAAAACTATTTCTATAACTGCATATACCCATTTTTCTTAAACATACATACATTTTTTAAACACATTATGACCTGTTCAGAGATTTATTTTTGTCTGAATCTGTTTTTATTGAGTATCTGTAATCCTTTTTTTGATCACTGCTTTAAAATATTAAGTGGGTGTGGCTAGGACCTGAATGGCTGCTTTGGCTATTGTTTCTACCCTGCTCAGCTTTTCAATATGGTGGAGGTATGTTTACTGCTAGCTCTGAGAGCTATGTTTATCACCACAACTCTGGGAAGTAGTTGGTCCATGCCACCACCAAGTAACTTGCAGCATGCTGCCCACAAACCCCATTCAAATACTCTGAAGCAGCACCTCTTAAAAGAGTCTTCCATATAGTCAGCATGAATCAAGAAACCATCTCTTATAGGAGCCTTATGTCTATTTGCCACCAGCAAACAGAGACTATCTGAAAAGAATGTGGCTACCAAGAAGCTGCACTTGACTCCTGTTTTTGTGGGTCTAGAAGCCTTCTGGGTTTTTTTAAGCTTTTTTAGGTCTTATGTAGATCCATACCAGATGGTGGGTACCATTTGTAGCTGGAGGTTTCTTTCCCACCTTCCAGTTCCCAAATAACCACTCAGAGGCTTAATAGTAATTATAAATGCTTAGCTGATGGCTCAGGCTTATTACTAGCTAGCTCTTATATTTAAATTAACCTATTTCTATTAGTCTATGTATTGCCTTGTGGCCATGGCATTACCTCATTTTCTACATGTCTTGTTTCCCAGTATTCAGTTTGGCTTTTGCACCTACCTATATTCTGCCCTGCCATAGGCCAAAGTAGCTCCTTTATTAACCAATGGTAATAAAACTTATCCATAACATATAGAGGGGCATCCTACATCACATAAAGCTCAGGGAAAATAACAGAAGAGATGATGGAAAGTAATAGCTACTGTTAAGCAGCTTCTTCTAGACATAACAGGGACACTGTACCCATAAAATCTCCATGATACAGGAGTCTGAAGAAGGCCTTGCTTAATGGCAACATCATTTGCCATGCCAGCATGGATTTAGAAATATAAAAATTTCCTTTCTTAGATGAAGAACTACAGGCAATCAATGCCCACTGAGGGCAGGAGAAAGAGTTTTCTTCATGGACAAGCTCCCTGATAGGTTATCCTATCCCAAGTGATCAGCACTACACACACTGAAATACTAGCAACACAAAGTAGACTCAGTAGCTTACATACATATGTGCATGGATATGTACAACAATAATAGAGAAGTCATGAATCTGAGAAGGAGAAACAGAAGAGTTAAAGGTAAGAGGAGTAGAAATTATATAAATATAGTAATCATGTGAAATGATCCAAAACAAATAAATAAATAAATAAATAAATAAATAAATACCTAACTTCATCTGCCAGGAGTGGGGAAGACTCATCAGAAAGGTGTTTTTGTACCAGCTTTTCCTCAGTTTGCTCTAGTAGGGCATCATAATGCAGAAGCTTTCTTTTTTAGTATTTGGACAAACTTCTATGTACAGAAAGCAACTTTGTTTTATGTACTCCAAGTTTAGTTAAAGCCTCAGACCATTAGAGTTCATTTGGAACAGAGGAAATGAGAAAATATGACAGAAATCTCACAGTTGTCATTATTTCTTGGTGTATTCTGAGTGAATTTTGTCAAGGAATCTATTGTTAGGGTAAAGGACCTCATTTCTTTAATGACACATTGGCTCAAAACATCATTGGCCAGCCTTGCCAAGGAAACTAAGAATGTAACCAGCACATGGGACCCATGTGAACCTTTCTCTTTCCATGCTGCTGTTTGGTTTTTCAGGGTCTACCCCTTTCGTTTGTGGGGAAGGAAGGCTTTTATAGACTATAAAACATCTGTATGATATTATTCCAAAACACAGCATAATGGCTTGGTGGGAACCAAAGACTAGAAGCAAAAATAAACAATGGCAAAGCCAAGTTGATTGGTTCTAGGAAAGAAGGCACAGACAGGAGAAATTGCTAGTATTATTTGAAAGGGGTGTTTAATATTTGTGCTTTGAGGTTTCTTTCTGCTCCACACAGCTCCAACAAAGGCCAAGGTTTCCTCTAGAGGATGATAATGACTTCCATCTCTATGTATCTCTGAACACTGTCCATATATTGTTCTCCTTTGGTTGAATGAAAATTCACTAGCACAAATAAAAAACTAGAACAAAGCTAATTAAGTCCTGAGTAGATTCTTTGTCAGATGATAGGATAGGTTCTGAAATTTAACATGTTTGCTTTTTAGAGCAAAGTGTATTTATATTTTTTTTCAGAGGAAACTTGCCTATTATAACAGCAATCACAATAATTCTGAGACTTTAAATGGTGGTATTGTGTGGAAGTTACACCACATATGTTACATACGTAACTGACTCCTTTTTGGAAGGTAATCTGGTAATATATGCCAACTATTTATTATATGCTAAGAATTTTAAAATATTCAAACCATTTGTTACTAGTTTCATTTTAAATGAATGTTTACTTATCATGATATCAAAGAGTGATCAAGTCCATTTAGATGAAACAATGCCATAAAAGGAGCACTAAATATATTTAATATCTGACTTTGCATATTACTACTTGAAAAAAATAAATCAGGAAGAGACAGTATTTGTACAATATGCTTGCAGGATGGTGCCACTAAAGATAGCAGAATATGAAAACAAAATTCTTCTGAAGAGCAAATAAACTTGCTGATGGCGTACTATTCAGGACAAACTTGTATACACAGTATTAATGAAAAGGTGTACATGAAATAACATTAAATGACTAAGATAGAATATCAAATAATATGAACACACACCAGAGCTATATAAACATATGTAAACATGCTATAAAAAGTGAGATAAAGTAGTTTAAAATTTATTAGGCCTTTTCATTCTTATAAATGTACTTTCATAAAACATGAGATGCTCTTGCCTAAAGAATGTTCAACTAAGGTTTCATCTTACCAACAAGAGCACCAGATAGCTGAAGCAGAATGGAATTTAAATCATTATCCATTGTTACCAACTGCCAAGGGACACATCATAAGGATCAAGTTAGTGAGTAGCAGGAATCCTGTTTGCTGTCTATTTTGTTTTTCTATTATCTTTTTTGAGGTAAAAATAAATCAGTAATAATAAGCACATTTTTCTGTGCCATTAAGGAAAATGCATGACTTTCCAATACGTCATTAAAAGAGATTTCTATGGCTAATGCCCAGCAAATGCACACTTGGATGTTAACTGGCATTAAATCCTGAAACTGCCACTTCTCTTTCTCTTTGGGGTTTGATTTTAACTTTAAACATTAATTTAAAAGTTTTTCCCTTTGTATGAAATTGTAATTCATTGTCCTTCTTTGCTCAAGTCTATACCAACCTGCAAGGCTAGCTGCATGTTCTACCAAACTTGTTATTTTCATTAATGTCTGATTTGTTTAAGGGATTATGTATTACTCTGAAAATTATTTTTTTCATAAATTTACATTGGACTTTTATATATTTACAAGGAAAAATCTAGCCTACCTATTTTTAAAACTGCATGTTACAAATACTTCCTAAGATCAATATAATTTGAGATTCAAATGTAAGTCATATATGTAATTACATATCTGTTTTACCACATGTAAAGAGATAAGAAGAGAAAGCAGAAGAGATAGATGGCTTAGTGTGTAAAAGCTCTTGCCGTGCAAGTTTTATGATCCCATAAGCCCACATAAAGGTGGATAGAGGGAACTGATTCACAAAGTTGTCTTCCGACTTCAATATGTGCTCTATGGAACATGTGTGTCCACACTCACGCATCATGTACACACACACGCACACACCTCTAATAAAGTGAATTTTTTAAAGATGGGAAGAAATAGACATAGTTTTAAAAAATATATTTATCCAATATAACTGATATAATTTCTGTGTGCATCCACATAAACATCATTAATAGGACTAGGGAGACTAAAGTGGATAAAATGCTTGCTGTACAATCATGAGGAAGAGTTTAGATTCTCAGCTTTCACATAAAAACTGGGTGGGTATAATACAACTACTATACCAATCTCTCATTCTAACTCTAAAGATAGAGACAGGAATTCCCAGAGTGAACTTGCTAGTCCTTTTTTTAACTCTGGGTTCATCTGGTAAACCTTGTGGTGGAGCATGACCAAGGGATTCTCCTAGCTTCAGGCCTGCATGCACATTCCCAATGTTGACCTTATGTACCACATGCGCATGCAAGCATACATACAAACACAGACAAATTCATAACAAATTATTACTGAAGCCATTTATTTCATTTTTTAAAATTTCATTATGTACTGAGAAAAGCAAGCTATACATTAATGATTAGTAAGCTGGTGCCTGGTCTCTATACACTGAACAGCACAGGGAGAGATGAGCTATGAACTAATCAGTCCCCTGCTGAGAAACATTTCAATGTTTTCCATTATGAACAATGAAATAAAAAATGTTCCTTAAGTACCTGTAGAACTTTTCTGGAGGATAAATCTGTCAAAGTGAATATTTAGGGTCTAAAGGACAAAACAATGATTTTAATAGAGTTCACACTCTTCTCCAATAGCAGATATTATAAAAACTCACCGCCAACCTGATTGGGGAAGTAATGAGGCTGAAAGATAGAATTCCTTACTTTGTAACTCCTATTGAGTTTTAATGTTTTCCACAATGGAGTATTTGCCTTCTTTCTGGGCTAATAAAAGAAGATTCTCATCTTTCCATTCTGTGAACAGATTCCAGGGACTTTTCCCTCTTACACAGTGGAGCACCTCACAGTTCACATCTGAGAACTGACCACCAGGAAAGCCCTTACTTTTCAGTCTGTTGCAGGTATGAGGGAAATTTTTAAGATTTTGGTTTAATTTCAGAAAGTTTGGCACAGGTATTATCATTTCAAGTTCCCCATTTTTTGTAAATGTTACACAGAAAAACACAAGGTAGCTATCTTTTCTTACTGTTGAAATATAAGAAGTATTTTTGCTATAAAAGCAGAGAAATGGGCAAGGTCTACATAAATTATATATTTTCTTCAATAGAATTTTATTATCAATTCTTTGCAAATGTCACAACATGCACCCCAGTCCCACTCATTTCCCACCTTTTATATCCACCCTCCACCCTTGTAACCTCCCCTCAAAAAGAAAATAAAAAAATAAAACTTAAGATAAAAAATAGTACATCTTGCAGAACCCCCTAGGCAATGGCCTGCTCCTCTGTCAATCACAACCTTTTTTTCATAGCAGTCACAGCTGTTTCTGTCTTTGTACCCTTCCTACCACACCACTCCTGTTTCCCACCTTGCCATCACATATTTGTTATAGTGGCATTGGGTGCTGTGGTGTAGCATGCAGAATATATATTCTTTTGTCCAAACAGCTTTACTTGCAAATGTTCATTGCAATAAGTTCTTGGTCTGGTTCAGAGCCTCTGGCTTCTGCTACACCATCAATACTGACCCCCCTTCCTGCATGCCCACCACAGAGACTTCTTTCATACATCCTGCTTTTGCCCAGAATCATGGGGATCTTGTGGCTATGCTTCCATGGGATTGGCTCCTTCACATGCTCCAACAGCTCACAGATGGAGCAGGTGTTGGGGTGGGCCAGTTCAAAGGCCCTGCATCTGGGCCTGGGTGTTAAGGAAGTTGGTCAGGGTCTCCAAAGTGCCTCTCCTCCCACCATGTGGCCATTGAGGGGGGTGGAGCTATCATTCCCAGAGCCAGTAAGGGGCAGGATCAGCTCACCTCTGACACCTTGAGGAGCAGAACTGGCTCTTCTGTGTGTGGTGGCAATCCAGGGATGGGACCAGTTCAGCACAGTGCTTGAATATCAATACGTCTTGAGGTGGTAGCCCAGACCACTGATGTAGCCATGGATTTTGGTGGAAAGATGGAAACATCAACACAGACCCTGCCTACAGCAGAAACTCAGACCCTGATGTGGCCCTCAGGGGCAGCCCAGGCCAGGATATCACCATGGCCTCAAGTGGTAGCACAGGTCACTCAAATTAGTTTGATCCCAGGCTGCTGCTGCAGAGGGGGACAACACTGTATCCGATATTTACCTCTATTAATTTTCCCACTAAACTAACCTCTATCATGATCTCTAACTACATTTGTTAAAAACCCTTAATCATCAACATTCTATTCAAAGTAGCACTGTTGTCTAAAATCACTATTTCAGTTAAAACTTACAGCTTAAAGAGGAAAGAGTAATCCACAGGTATAAATGCCCAGTAGAATGGGATATTTCCAGGAGATAATCACACTACATTAAAGGCAGTGGGGATGTCTCCACACCCGTTCACACCATGCCAGATACCAGAGTAAAATGGCAGTGGCAAACATGTAAAGACACAGCAGTAGCAAGAGACATTCTGGAGATGAAGCCTTCGATGCCTGCCTATCCAAGAGTCAGTCACCTATCAGTGCCTTGTGCTCTGGTGACTGAACTCCTGAAGCTCAAGTGTTGTGCGACATGGCCACTGGCACCAGGTAGCAGCATGGCCCTGGACATCAACATAGTCTCAGGTAGAGCACAGACCACACACATCACAATGGCTTTTGGTGGCAAAAGGGCCACGGACATCAACACAGACCTGGGCTGTGGTAGGGTCATGAACCCAGACATGGCCTTAGGGGACAGCCGGATCTGACATCACCATAGCCTTAGGTGATTGCATAGGTTTCTCATATCCACATGTTCGTCACCATATCTCCACTTCTACCTCTCTCCATGGTGCATAAACCTCTCTGCACTTTCTCTCCCATCTCTCCACTTATATTCATACTCCACCTTTCTTATCTCTCCATCACATATTTGCTTATCATAGGTACTCAGGCCCCAGGGTGAATGCTTACAAAAACCTATTGAGCAAAGAAAAGCTTTGCACACTTTTCTAGCAAATCTGGTCATTGTAAAATGACACACATATGCAATATTGCTTGTGGATGATGAATAATAATCCAAATAACAATAAGAGGAAGGAAGGCAGGAGAAAGAGAGGGGGAGGGGAGAGAGAGAGAGAGAGAGGGAAGAGGAGAGAGAGGAGAGAGAGATTGTATTGGGAGTAGAAGTAAATGAGAATGTCTTTATTACTACAAAATCAGTTTACTTTGACTAGTTCTACAGAAGTTTGATTCTCAATGTGACTACAAAGTAATTTGAATCAAACAAATGAAATGTGTAACTAGACAACATGAAAAAGAAACTGAAGATTGAATCCAGCAAAAAATTGGCTTCTCGGGCATGAAGGGAAAATAAGGTTGCAAGTCTTAGAATCAAAGTTTTCTGTTTTGCAACAAGTATCATGAGGAAAAGAAAATGTTTTGTTCTGAAATTTTGAAAATTAAATTCCTGAAATAATCAAAGAGTGGAAATTAACAGGGAAACAATCATTTTCATTGTGAGCATAACTGACTAAATGAAGCTTGATGAAGGGCTTGGAAAGTTGGATGGTGGTAACAAGTTTTGGGAGGGAGTAGGAAGGGAATGTGTGGAGAATAAAGGTTGTCTGGTTATTAAGAAGAAAAGTCTCCAATAAATAAAAACTACCCCAGAGAAGCCTGCCATACTGTTATGACTGCTAGCATTAACTATGACA
Organism: Ellobius talpinus; assembly: GCA_001685095.1. Lineage (NCBI taxonomy): Eukaryota > Metazoa > Chordata > Mammalia > Rodentia > Cricetidae > Ellobius > Ellobius talpinus. Next base: position 11,700 of record LOJH01053268.1, read on the forward strand.
TTCTCCTTTCTAACTGGATATAATAATTTCTGACTTTTTATTCTTTAGGCCATTTATTTTAGGCCCTGTAAATCCTACTGTCAACATATGTGACACTTGCAGTGTCTGGGAAGAAGTTTCACATGTGGCAAAGCACAGCCCACTGAAGCTTCTTTTCCGTAGAGTGCTAGCAAAGTCCCCTTGACTTTTCACAGACAGTTGGTAAACTGGGCAAGGAGATGCTGTCCTTGATTAACGTGGAGGAATGAGAAAAGATCTCAAACATGTTGCCAATAAGAATGCGCTAAATAAAAGGCAAAATTAAAAGAAAGTTGTTTAATTTGCAGAAGGTTCTTTAACAAATGTCCTCATTTATTATAAAAGGAACTGTATTTTGGCACTTATGATATTTGAAGAGACCATAAGTTTTTTTTAATTCATTTGCACTAGTGGTCTTGTGATCCAAGATTTTTTTTATCAATAGATAAATAGGTAGAGATGGTAAGTGATAGATAGATGGATAGATGTCAGTTAGA
>LOJH01053269.1:0-12213 GCA_001685095.1 Ellobius talpinus
AGGATACTTCAGTCAGGACTTGATCATAACTCTAAATTTTCTCTAGGTCCCCATGTGATTATCAGTGCCCCCAACCAGCTAGAAGTAGCCTGGAATACTATGTCTACATTCCCAAAAAATGGACTATGGATATTTTTCTTTCTCTATTTTTTTTAAAAGAGGGGGAAGTGGTGTGAGAGAATTGTCTGTATTCTGTCAATCATGTTTTAAATAAATGCTGAATGGCCAGGCAGGAAATATAGGTGGGAAAACCAGACATAAAGTAGAGGTGATGCAATGAGAACAGGAGAATTCTAGGAAGTAGGAAGCTGATTCCTCCCAGTCCTTCATAGATCACTGAGGAAGCAGGATGTGATCTGCAAGCTGAAGAAAGTACCAAGCCATACGACTAAAATAGATTCTGAATAGTGGGTTAATATAAGTCATAAGAGCTAATATGAAGCCTGAGCTAATGGGTCAATCAGCTTATAACTTTGGAGATCTCTGTGTGATTTTCTTTGGGGCTAAACAGCTATGGAAATCGGGCAGGACAGAAAACCCTAACAAGCCTTCCCCATCATGGTACAGTTCACCACCACTGCAAGCCATGCACATTGTCCAAGATCCACATATTCAGAAGGTCTATGTTGAGCCATTAAACAGTTTGTAACATACTGCTTACAAACCCCATTTAAATGCTGCATATCTGAACCTCATTAGTTGTCATACTGGCAGCACAGCCCAGGAAGCTGCCATTTCAAAATGGTGCAGCATTTTTTCTGCTACTGCTGAATCAGGAAAACCTCTCTTAAAGGAGCCACAGTGTGCTGCCAGCAAGCAAAGCCCATTCAGAAAAAAAGAATGCAGATAAACTGTTTTTTAGTGTCTAGAATTCCTCCCACACTTTCTCAGGTTTTAAGTGGATTTCAGTTGGCCACTTGGGCCCCAATTTGTAATTCTAATCTTATATTGAATATCTGTTCCTAGTGCATAAAGTTTTGTTTTGGGCTTGGAACTCTTATTTAAACAAAAGAGGGAGGTGCTGTGGGGGCTTTTTCTGCTCCTTCAGTCAATATCCTTTAAGATATCAGCCCACTTGGGCATTATCTCTTATGATATAAATCCAGCTCTAAATCCTGTGTTTGTTCTCTTGCTTCCAGCTCTCACTTGCAGCTGCTAGACTCTGTTCATTTTTCCCATTCGTGCAGAGGACTGTGATCTAGGACAGTGTTCTGTAAGTCACCCCTAAATAAATAACCCTTTATTATATATAATTCTGAACTATTGTGGGACTATTTTATATTTTCCACCATCAACTACCTTCATAATTCAAAGTTATTATCTTCTAGAAAAGGAGAGGCTTGGGATTAAAACATTCTCTGAAAACCAACAAAGCTGGTGATGCTCTACATCAAGATAAACACAGGTGTAGCCATTATGCAAGGTCAAGAAACACAAGAATAAATACTATCAGCAAAAAGTAGACAATACTATCTGTGCATGCACCAATGTTGAAGTGTTATTGATATTTGAAACCATTCAGTTTTAAAGTCATTGAGCATTACACACACACACACACATTTTAAACTAAACATCATGAAAACACACCCTTGCCTAGGTATGTTCATATTTATCACTTCCATGATCTGCTAACTACAATCAATCTGTGGCTATTCCAGCAGAAAAGAGATATGATCACTTTGTTATTTTACTGACATTAGATTTGTTCTCTATATTTTCTTGTGTGATATAAGAGTAGACTGGCAATCTAGGTGGTTTGAAGGCATACATACCCATAGCAAAGGAAAGGCCTAAGGGTTGAACACATCTGTTAACACTCTGTTGACTAAGTTAAAAGGCAATATTTCACTTGAAAGTTAGATGTATCTGTAAATGTGTCTCCTTGGTGTTCTTTTTCCAGTAGAAAGGGCTTATTCCTGCTAATATAAATTCATTTTGTAAAACAAGTATTATAATCTGTCTGGTGCCAGGAGGCCTATGTCTAAACTGAAATCCACAGATGCTGCAATCTTGCAGATAAAATAGTGTGCTGCTTTTGTTCAATCTTTCATGTCCTCTCAAATATTTTCAATAATTTCTATATTATGAGCAGTATATAACACAATGAAAAAGCCTATGTATGTAAATAGATGTTTTATTGTGTTATTTAGGGAATCATGACAAGGAAAAAAGCTTGTATACAGTCAGTACAGAAATTGCTTTGCTGAATATTTTTCATGTTTAATCTATGATACAGAGGGCGCTGTTTTACTTGGACATTCACTTCCCCTTCATACATAGATGTGAAACATCAATATTAGCACAACTAAAGAATCTACCTTTGGTTCTACATTGTAGTTAAAGGTAAAAAGTTCATGAACATAAAAAGGGCAATATTAGGTATATTTTAGAAAAATAGGAAGAAAAATATATAAGGAGCACTGGAAAAAATAGTTACTTAACATATTTGAGAAACATTAATTTGAAGACACCAATAATTAACTTGGAAATTTATTAAAAATCTGGATAACCTACCATCTGAAGTCTGTGCAAGCTTGTAACCATGAGTTTCAGAGAGGGCATGATTTGAAATTTTAGTATTGTGATATGGATAAAATATATACCATATTGATATCTAACCTTGTAGGTAAGTAATATATAATATAGTAGGGAGGAAAACAGCCATTGCTAAGAAAGAAAGACATTTCCTGTCTGATAAATAGTAAACAAGCCAGCAGGGTGAGTACTAAGCAAACAAATAATAATAAAATAATAAAAGAAGTTAAATACTAAACTGAGACCAACTGATACACAGTGTGGCTAATGGGTGAGTAGCTGTGAAATATACAGTGATTAAAAGGGTAACCAGTCACTGAATGCCTTGAGCAAAGACAGACAACATCTTACCTTAGCCACAATTAAATTTATGTTTCTGGTTGATTTCATGAAAATAACTATAGTGTCTATGGAGAGCATGTTGAAGGAGTATGATTAGAAGGTCTTTTCTTAATCTATTTAAGAGGTACATTGAGCCCAGCTAGAACTGACTTAGTGTATGTGGAGCAAACTGAGGACTCAGTATTTTGCAGGTAGAAATGATTACATGTCATGCAGGCTTACGTATTTTTTTACATCTAAGAAATGGAAATAAAACACTAACAATTATAAGTCTAAAACATTAACCAAAAGAAATGTTGTTGAAGTAGAATAGACAATGTTGATGACCTAGAAAGAAGTAAGGTATGAAAATAGGTATAAAAGTAGAAACCTATAGTTAGGAAAAAATGCATTGTTTTTCTCACTATTGTTACAAAATACCTGCAAGGTGACTTTGGGAAGGCAGGAAGGAAGGACTTTCAGTGACAAAAGATTTGAGAAATAGTTCACAGCTGGGAAAACCCAGAATTAAGGAATACTAGGCTGATAACATCATATCTATAATTAGGAAGCAAACAGAGATTTATCCTGATACTTCTGATTCCTTCATTTTTATGAAACCTGGGACCCTACACTGTGTAATGGTACTAATGAAAGTCAAGTTTGGTCTTTCTAACTAGCTTAAATCTCCTTGGACATGAGCACGCAGACATGGCCAGAGATTCATCGGCTAGTAATTCTAAATCTTGTCAAGCTAAGCATCAAAGCCAGCCATCAAAAGCCCAACTCTTGGCATCTTGGCACCCAAACACATATTTAAAACAAAACAGTCCATCCAGATACCTAAAATCTCATGCTCATTTAATCAGACAACAATATATTTAGCCAATGTCTTAAAGAATTCAGAAATAGTCAATCTAGCATTTGTCAATAACATAAGAAGTTTCTTTAGAGTTCTTAGCACCTATAAAATTAAAAATACGAGCTACATATAACAATAAACAATTACATAGAATAAATATTGAATTAGCAAAGGGAGGAACAAAGGCATACTGGTAGACAATAGGACCAAAACAAGACTAGAACTGGTATAAGACAAATGCATCATCAAGCAGGCACACTAGTGAAGGCATATGACTGCAGCAAGAATATGAGAAAGGCTGCTCACACTTAATAGACAGCTACAATGAATGCTAGTGAGCCACCCACTTACTCCTTAATATTCATTTATCATATCTTTGTGAGTCTGAAGTTCATAGCTAATTTATCTTTTGTCATAAATATGGAAAGCAAGTATAACTAGTCTTCAACATCATCAAAGACCCCAGAAGAATATAATATTACCTGAGCAGCCATGTAGTACACTGAATGCAACTTACAAAAGCTCTAAAAATGACAGAGATATCTGGCTGTCTAGACAATTACCTAAAATTCTTTTGTAATTTTGGATATCAATCTTCAGCCTATAGGTCAAGAGTGTCAGGCAGGTTTCTCAGTGAAGCAGGAAAACTGAAGGACTGTCCCATTTTTCTTTCCTACATGGTGGAAGTATGTTCACCACTAGCTCTGGGAGCCATACTAACACCTCAACTCTTGAAAGCAGCAGGTCCATGCTCCCACCAAGCATCTTGTACCATGCTTGACATAAACCTTTTTTGCCTGTATTAGTAAAAGCTAAATCCACCATGTAGCACACAGCTGATTAGCCTCTCTACTGAGGCCTGTGTGAGATTGTTGAAAACTGTCACACAGCTTACCTCATTGTGGCTAGCAGCTTGGTTCCATCTTGCAGGCAGCTGTTGGGGGATGTGTCTCTGTGCTGCTGCTGGAATAATATTGTGAGACTAGGAAGCCCAGTGAAGCGGTTTCTGTGTATTTAGAGCATTTTAAAGTTTTCTGAGGTTTTATATGTATCCATGTCAGACATAGGGTGCCATATGTAACAGGAGGTTTCCCTTGTACCCACCAATTTCTAAATAAATACTCTAAGACTTAACATTATTTATAAAGTGCTTGATATATTAGTCCCAGCTTACTATTTACTATTTCTTACAAATTAAATTATCCCACTTCTATTATTCACTTTTTTACAGCTAGGTTTATGGGGTTTTTTCCTCACATCTTGCTTACTAAGATGCTGCTGTTGTCTTTATTATTCCTGCCTTTTTCTCCCCATATCTTTGTTTGGATTTCCAGCCTGGCTCTATTCTGCCTGGATATTGGCCAGTTCAACTTTGGTATTATCAATTGGTAGCAAAACATTTGATAATATTCACAGCATACAGAGAAACATCCCACATCAGAGACATCTCCCCAGCCCCCACTTAACTTTCTAATGAAAACAAGGCTCCCTAAGAGAAACTCACATTTTTTGGCTTCTACATCTGTCTTTCATTCAACACACTAAGGTAAAATAAAATAATATTATGGCAAAGACTTTCAACATGCTGTTTGGGTAGTTTCATGTACACTTGACATTAGCTAGAGTCATTTGAGCTGTCAAAAACACAGTGAAGTTAGTGACTCCATAAAATCAAGTTGTGGGAAACCCTTTGAGGCATTTTCTTGATTTGTGATTGATTGGGGAGGGGTGGAATGAGTACTGTGTGCAGTACTGCCCCATGAGTGGGTCCTTGGAGTAATAAGAAATCAGGATAATTAAACAATGAAAGCAAGTGTGTAAGAAACATTCCTTGATGGTTTCAGATTCAATTTTTTGCCTCGGGTTCTTGCCTTGTTTGAGTTCCTGACTTTTGTCAGTGAGGAAATTTTATGTGGAAGCATAAGAAGAAATAAACTTTTCCCTCTGCAGACTGATTTGCCCATGATGTTTTATTTCAGGAACACAAAGCCTAACAAAGACACATGCAGACTAAAGAATGGGAGAATTCACAGCACTTCCTAATGAGAATCTGTACTATAACTTGTTTGAAGAATACCAAGACCACTGCATAGCACCAGACAGCATCCTTTGGTGAATTTCTTCTGTTCAATTGCTATGTAAGACCCACCTGAGGAAAAGTTCTTCATTAATCTGTATTTCTATACCTGGATTAGGCAGTCTGGAATATGCCTATTGTGAGATATTAATTTTTTCTGCAGTAAAGGTGTAAAACCCTCTCGAGGACCTGAGAACAATCTTACATGTCGAGCAAGTGCCAGTTCAGCAGGTTAGACTTGAGTTCCAAGGGTAATATGAGTAATTCTTTGAAACTTCTGTGTCTGTTTCTTTTTACACAGGACCACAATGAGGAGGCACAGATACAAATACAACTACTTACAATTTCTTATTGTGAAAAGTTTGATTTTGCTTGTGTAATACAGTTCTCTTCCCTCTATCTGTAGCTCTTAGAATTAATGTGAGAACTTCTAAAGTTAAAGCCTAGGTAGGATGGCTGAGCTCTGTGCCATCACCTACCAAGTAATTCTAAATTACAGCTATTTAAATTTTTGAGACAACTTTCCTACCTATTCCTGAAGTGCTTCTTTGGTATCACTAATTTAGTTAGTACACAAAAGAAGTTGACATTTTAACTTTGTCTAAGTTTAAATTACAGAATTTTGGTTCAGGTTTTTCAGAAGCTAAGATTAAATCAATCACCATTCATAAAGCTGTATTCTCTGAAATAACACTTTTAAATACTTCCTTTTTAACCTTTTAATCTTCCTCTTGTCTCTCTAAAAAGATTTGATTATTGAAATACATATTATTCTCAATTGCATTTGATCTCTCTTCTGAGTAATCTTGTGTCTTTCAATAAGTTGTTGAAGTTTATTGTAATAAATATCATAGACATCTAATTTGGTTTTCTTTTGTTTAATGACTGAGTGCTTTTAACCTTTGTACATAAATTCTTTATATTTAATTCTTTACACTCTTAGAAAAATATATGCTAATTCTATAACATTTGCTATTTAGTACATTTAATTATTACTTAGTATTGGTTGTTCTTTTCCTTTGTGGAAGTAAATGAAAGTTTATTTGGGAAAAGGTGAAAGGGGATGGTGAAGACTAAGAATCTTATGGAATCTAAATATTCTAATGGGAGCTATGTGTCCATGGGTATACAGTTTCTTTTCTAGGTTCCTGATTTTGCTACAAGATTATAACTGTATTATGAAGTACTGAGTTCACTCTGCATAAAGTAAAATAAACAATGGAAAGGGAACAATTGAAGTCAAAGGGATGTCTTGAACCTCAAAGGACAAAGAATAGAACACTCCATAGTCAAGGTTGTGTCTTATAGAGGCATTATCAAAACTTCTGTGGTTGCTGCAAGAAGGAACTATCAATAAGGACTAATGCTGAGTTATATGTATTGCTAGACTAAAATAGGTAATATTCAAATATTCTAAAATAGCACTTGAAGTTCTTTTCCTGGACTGTCTAGAGTAAGGTGGATGTTAATAACTAGAACAATAGAAAACCAGTGTGAATTTGGGACATCATCTCTCTTACCAATAAATATGGAGGACTTCTAACTTTAGCAAGTTGTGTTTCCTATACACAAACACACACAGACACACATGCACACACACATAATTTCAAGAGGAATAGACAATTTGAAGTCTACTTTCTGAAACTTTTATTCGAGAAAGATTAGGATCACAGAAATAGAAAATGCTCAGGGTAAGCAACCTCATAGGATTAAACATGGGCAACCTTGGCTCTCTTCACACTGTAATAACTCCACCTTCCTTTCCATTCTGGTTTGGCTTCAGTGTTTCCCAGCATGGTTCTATTTTCTCCTATTGAAACTTGTATCAACCTAGTATTTTATCATGCACACTAACTTCTTTATCTCTTCTAATGTCTCTTATTTTTACCTCATAATTTTGTTCTACTTTTTAAGTACTCAGTATATTAATTTTTTACTTTATACACAAATAAACATACATCTATATATGTACATGCATATGTATAGATTAAACATGCTCAAAGTTTGCTCTCTGAGAAATCATCTTGTCAAGGATTCACATTCACAGTACCCTGCACACTTTGTATTTAGATGCCATTCTTATTCAAGTAGTTTCCTTAAGAAAAATTACATATTTTATGTGTGGAATTTTCTTCCTGTTTTCGCCTCATTAATATGGATATCTTGCACCAAATGTTTGCCAATCCTTGATTTCACATTCATATTTTACAACTATTTAGAAAACACTCGTAATCTACTAGTTCAAGGATAAGATGCTACACCGGGTAGTGCCTCTCACAACTTGCTAGGTGGTGGTAGGGATGGTTCTCAGTTCAGAGACCACTGTCTATTGTCATCACGGTGGCACACAGGAAAGCATGGTTTTGAGAGGTAGCTGAGAGTTGTACATATACATTAAAAGACAGCAGGAAAAGAATGTATGACACTGGGCCCTTGCTTGAACATCAAAACCTCAAACCCCAGTACCAGTGACAAACTTCTGTGGGGCGCTCTTTTTCTTCATGGTTCATTGGCCACCAGTCCAGGAAGAGAAAGAGACAGAAGCAGTGACAAAGAGATTTGTACAACCTGTGAACACAGAGGAAATACCCTTCTGTGAGAAAGCTTCAATGAGACAGCACAACTTTATTTTAGAGTGAGGGGAGATATAAGAATGGGGACAGAGGCTGGAGTAGCACCTAATTTGCATTCAACAGAACATTCCTATCCTAAAGCTCCTAGCATAAGTCTAACTATCATGTGAACATCAGGGAGAAGCTTTTGTGGGCTACTGTGCTAAGAGTCATATCAGAGGTAAGTCAGTCATGCAGGCATAGAGATATTTTCCAGATAAGGTCAGACACAGAGCAGAAAGCTCCCTGCCAGGGAAAGGGAGAACTCCATGTTTCAGAGGTCAGAGAGAGCTTCCAGATCATGGCAGACTGTTGCCTTTGACTATCAGGGACTCTCAACACACTTCCTACAAGGAGGCCACACCTCTGTGTTGTACTACTCCCTATGAGCCTATGAGGGTCATTTTCTTTCACAGCACCAGAGTTGCTAAAGCTCTCATGTTCTTCTTTGCTCTATTTTCAGTTTCTTTGTTTTTCAAGCTTTATTGAGGATGTGGAACATAGAAAATATAAGTGCATGAAATAATTGTTCCATGCAGACTTGTATGATTATTTTATCTTAATTTACTCATTTGGTCTCTAATATGATAACTTTTTATGCCAAGCTAATCTTTTTAATGTATGCCATTGTTCACCTCTTTGAAGAATTATTCTAAACTTTTCATTTATTTTAATTCTTCCTTGAAAATTTAAACATATATACAATATATCCTAATACTATCCACCCCAGTTCCTTCCTCTAACTTCCCCAGTACCAAGATCCTCCGTTATATCTACCATGCAACTTCATGTTCTCCTTTTATATTTATTTATTTGTTTGTCTTCTAAATCTTACTGACTGAGTCCAAACATTGTTGACAATGTCCACATTGGCATTTAGTCATCCAGTGGAACTGATCAATGGCTACTCCTAAAGAAATATACCTTTTTCTCTTGTAGCAAGAGTCCTCTTATGCACTTATACTAACATTTAACCCCTGAAACATACTCACACATATATTTAAAATACACACATGCACATGAAATTAAAGGAAAAGAAGTTAATTCCCATGGGTCTATCACTCTACATAGCTGTGAGTTCAGGCCTGCAACTGTCATTTCAAGTCCATAGAAATGCAATTAAAACACTTCTTCCCACCCTCTGACTTTCACCACTTGCTCTTCCTCAGTGTTCCATGAGCCTTAGGAGGGGAGGCATTATGGATCTTCCATTTACTGCTGAGCACTCAATTACTTGTTCTAAGCATTTTGAACAGTAAGACAGATTTATATTAATCACTACCCACAGCAAAAAGAAGATACTCTGCTCAAAGTTGAGAGCAGCACAAATAGCAGTCATTATTTTTGGCTCTCACTTTTATTCTTATATAGTCATTATTACTTTCTTCCCTTGCTTTCTAGTAATATGTGGTGCATTAAATTATTCCTCTCTTTTTAGTAAAAAAATGTAAAGAAAGGGTAAAATATAACTCTATTAAATGATTTACACAATATGCATGATCAAATATTCATTTTCAAATCTTACACAAGCAAAGTATGTGAAATTCACATGGAAATGTTTTGATATATATACCAGCGAACACAAAGGCCTATATCTCCACCTGAACTAGAGAACACAGACTGAATAAGGCACATATATGTACTCTCCAGTCATGTTCTTCTTGCCACTGATGACAAAAACATTAAAACATAAAAAGATATTCTCTGTACTTGTGACTTAGATACTTTTCAACACCTTTGGCTTGATTGGTCTTTGTTGGCAAATCAAAGTTTTCAGATTTTTTTAATTGGAATGTTTAAAAACACTGAACAATGTATGATATTACATTTACTTCATATATATATACTGTAGAATAATTTCTTTTTCCCTTCTTGTCATGTATGTGTGATGTCTGTATACATGTGTGTAAACATGTGTGTAAGCGTGTTTCAGGGGGTAAGTGTTAGTATGAGTGTAAATGTATGAAGACCTGAATATCAAGTTGAAAGCCATTACTTTTCAATGCTATTCTATGTAGTCCTGTCTTTCAGGCAAGCACAGATCTTGCCAAAAAGGTCAAAATTTGTTCCAAAAACTCATAGGATTATCTTCTCTCATTATATATACTGTTTGAAGAAATAAACCAGTATAATCAAAATTGTGAAGTTTTCATTAATATAATTATACTTAATTTCAAATCTTAATTTCACTTTTGAATGTTGTTTCCCTGTAACATTTCTTTATAAAATTAATCAGAATTACCCATGAAAATTGTAGAAATTTTACAGCTGTTGGATAAAACTGAGTACTCTACAAATAGAAGATGAAGAAAACTAATTTTTCCCAACATAAGGCAGATGAAAATTAAAATTTAGTAATAGATTTAATAAGTAATTTGGAGACACAAATTATGTTCCAACCATGATATTAGTAGATTATTCTATATACCTCCAATTATCATACATTGTTACAACACAAGAGATGCCAGTGACACGGTTCCAAGAAGTAAGTAATTAAATCTGACTTCACAATTTACTGTACTCTCAAAAGAAGAAAAGTGCATACTTTCCTTAGTTCCATTGTTATATTGTCTTTTGAGATATCATCCACATTTTTGTGGGATTTTTTCTTTTTTCCTTTAGTAATATGTTGTGCATTAAATTATTTTTCAGTTTCAGTTTTATAAAATGTGACCAGAGGGTGTATTTGGTGGGTATAATTGTATTAAATGATTTTATACAGAACACATGATCAAGTATTTTAAAAAACAACTATACACTAAAATAGCAGTGTGAAATTCACATATAAATGCTTTGATATATGTACCAGAGAACAGAAAGGCTCATAGAATCAAATCTCCACCTTAAATAAAGACACAGACTGTATAAGGGACATATGCACACTCTCTGTTTAGCCTTCACTTGCCATCAGTGACAAAAATATTAAAATTTAAAAAGACATATTCTTCATAATTATCATTTAGATGCTGTCTTAACATATTCCACAAGATTTGTTTTTATGGTCAAATTAAAATTTTCAGACTTTTTAAAATCAAAATGATTAAGATACTGAATAAGTGAAAGTGTTATAATATTATTACACTTACTTAATTGTTCACTTAGATGTATACAAAAAGCATGTTTCTACAATAAATTTGTAGCAATCATTTTAGATCTACAAAGGGAAACTTCAGATACTGTTGCAGAGTGAGACTGAAATGGTTTATGTTGAATTTTCTAATTGAGTTTTGCAGTGAAGATTTCACATCTCTTGAGATCTTTGGCAATGACAAAAAACAGACATTTTACTAAGTAAAGAATTTCTTGTCTGTCTTCAAGATTATTTTTTTGCCAGGATGTTAAAAATACATGTAGGCATTTACATTGGCCGAAAATTGTGACATAGCTTTTCATCCAGGGAAGGAAAATGGACTAATTGCCTTCTTACACTGTGTTTGAAAATATGTACGCATCCAGAGAAATGACAACATAGAACACAAAAGTGTTTGCCCATCTTTAGAATTGATTACGGCTATTCCTAAATAATTGATTAACACTATTCCTAAATTTCCACACTGTATAAACTTAAAAAAGAAAAAATAAGTAATATGGTTTAATTATAACTAAGCAAATAAAGAAAATTATCTGAGTCTGGATAGTATAAATCATGTTTATTTCATATTTTGATTTTTCTTATACATATTCCTTTTTTGAGAATTCCATGTATGAAGACATTGAAATATGAATGTATCTATACATCATTTAATTTTTTTATTTGTTTTTTAATTAAAAATTTCCTCTTCCTCCCCTCCTCCCTTTCCCTTCCC
>LOJH01053270.1:0-12213 GCA_001685095.1 Ellobius talpinus
GGACCTCTGGAAGAACAGTCAGTGCTCTTAACCTCTGAGCCATCTCTCAGCCCATAAGCTGATCTCTTTAATGCACAAAGAACCTATAAAAATTAAAAAGAAATCTGAAATTTCAATTTTGTTTGGGGGTTTCTTTGTTCATTTGTTTGTTTATCTGTTTTTGAGGCAAGCTCTTGCTAAAATAGGCTTGCCTCAAACTTGTAATTCCCTTCCCATAGTTTCCCAAGTGCTTAGATACCATCATACATCACCAAACACAGAGCCAATTATTAAATGTACTAAAGATATGAGGAAAAATTCCCAGAAGTTAAAAGCAATATGAAAAACCCAACTCTCTGATAATAAAATGAATATATGAAATATAATAATAAAATAAAATTCTAATCCTTGAGTGGAAAAAGTACAAAGCTCTTCAGATATAAAGTGATCAACATTGAACGCCTTTGAAAACTGTTCAAATACACACACCATTTCAGAGAGTTGTGGGTTTTATTGATGATCAGGGATTTTTGCTCCTACCTGAAACTAGAGCTTGATAGGAAACAGAACAGAAGGCATGGGGGCACTGGGTGTATGGAGCTGAGGCCAAACGTTGCCAGCTAAGGTTCGTGAGAAGGGATGCTCACACACTGCTGGGTTGCAGCCTCTCTGGAGACTAATTTAAAGGTACTAATTAGTTCAGAAATCTGTGGGCATGTGTGTGTTGTATGGAAATGCCCAACCTCTGCTCTTCCAAGGAAATCCCTTTGCCTCTTCTCTTTTAGTGCCTGCACAGGCAGTCTCTCCATCTTCTCCGGCATCCTCTGTAGTCTGTTCACATGGTCCAGGCTTTACTAAACCTCAAAAAGAACAGTTGCCATTCCATGACACCTGATGGCCATGGTAGTCATTGTATCAGCCTTGGGTTGCTTACTTCTGGAATAATTTTTGTTTCCAAAGATATTTCTTTCAGTTGTTCAAGCCACCTATATCATTTCTCTGCTTACCAGCAACTACATGCTGTCCTAAATTGCTCAGGTGTCCATTCATCATTTGGGTGAGATTGAAATACTTCAAACTGTCCTTCCATCACCAAGTGTTGATTTTCTAGCTATATTTTTCCCCAAATCTGTTTGTTTTTTTCAAGTTCTAGAAGGTGTCTGATGTACAGACAGGTCAGATCCAACTAAACTGGAAAAAACCTGGGCTTTAGGAGTAGATATGAAAAGAACATCTGTCCAACTTTTAAATGTAGCCTCCAAACTTATGTGAAGGCATGGGTGAAAGACAGGCCGGCCAGCTTCAGTGGCTGAACCTGTAGCCTGCCTGCGCAGAAGCCATCAGGCAAGGCAACACTCGGATAAGGTCTGTGTGATATCAACTCCAAAAAGAATCCTGCTTCTTCTTGGTCATCTGGAGCTATAACCTGGGTTTCCTCCCTGGGAATTTTGGACACTTTATTTAGAACCTTGTTGAGATGGGGCTAAAAGAAAATGTTCCAAGGAAGAGTAAATTCAATGCTACACCTCACAATGTAGGTCCAAGGAATTCAGAAAAGCCTGAGATTCTAACCAGAAAGAAGCAGCTCCAAAATTCACAGTCACTCACCTTGGTTGTCACTCAGACACTGTCATGTATGCTTAGACAAATACTCTCTTTGTTGACCGCCCTCACCCCTGTCTTCTTCTTGCCTGGACCTTTAAAAAATGTCTTTTAATTCTTTGAGCTCTTATATGATGTAACTTGATCATATTCTCCTCTCCCCCAACCTCTCCCATATTCAGCCCCTCTATCCCCCCATTCTTACCCACTGACTGTCTGTTCTCCCTCTCCTAGCAGCTATCAGTTGCCAATAGCTCCTCAGCTAGTGGTGGGATTTCATGCCTGCCTTCTCCTCTCCATGCTGGGATTCTGTCTGGCTTGAACTTGAGCTGGTCTTGTTCATGTTTATGACAATCACTGTGAATTCATATGTGCAAATGCCCTGTTGTGTCTGAAAAATACTCTTTCCTTGATGGTATCCACCACCTTTAGCTCCTAAAATCGTTCTGCCCCTTCTTCAATGAAGATCCCTAAGTCTTGGGGGAAGAAGTGTGATATGTATATCCCATTTAAGACTGAGCATTCCAAGTCTCTTATTCTCTGAACATTAAACTGTTGAAAGTTAATTGTGAGTTGCATATGTTAATCCTCATCTATTGTAGAAGAACCTTTTCTGATGAGAGTTGAGAGATGCACTGACTGATGCATCTATGAGCCATTAGGATTCCTTTTAGTGCTACATCCATCTAGCAGAATAATAGTACTGGGTTCCCCCCTAGCACCTATGACCTACCTAACCACAGGTTCATGGCTACTTTAACTGTGCTAGCTATGGGATTTAAGCAGCTTTGGAATCTGTTCAGAAAGTGAGTGGTTACTCCCATGATATTCATACCACTATTGCATTAGAATATCTTGCCAGGCAGTCACTGTTGTAACCTGCAGAGTTCACACTGGGTAACACTGATGATGGCTTTTCTCTTCTGCTAGTAGGCGTACCCCTCTTCAGCACCATGAAAGCTAGCCAATAGAGATGAAGTTTCCAGGTGAGTACCAGCTTGCTTCCTCCATATTCTGTGACTGAAGTATGTAGCTCCTTCAGCAATAGGGTCTTACAGTCAAATTCAGAAGGGTAGCCAAGTATTGGAATAGCCTATAATGTTTGGGGGTCTATGGGACCCTATTTTGCCTGGAATTTCCTTTTACAGGGGTTCATTAACATAATTTATAGTTAAAGCTGTATCACTTGGCCTGGTGAAATCTCTTAGGTTTAAAAGATTCCATTCTTGATTTTTAAGACATTGTTCGAGAAGATAGCATGTTTAATCTCCAAACTCATTTATCCATCCAGATTTCCCTGGGGATGTTCAAGATGTGTGTTGACGTGTAGCACGCTCATAGGTTGACACAGGGTAGTGTAGACTCCTGCAAAATCTAGCCCATTTCCCCTAAAGCTGAGTTTTGTCAATATTCTTAAGTAAAGGCAGCACTCAGATGCTATTTTGGACTTACAAGATGCCATTTGTTGTCTTTGGCTCATGTTTAAATACACTGGGAATGATATAGGTTTTATTAGCAATTTTAATATAATGCCAGCTATAGGGACTTGATAGAAAACTGAGAAGAAAAAGCATGAGATTGAGGTTACTGGTATGTGAGGAAATGTAGCTAAACATTACAGAAGGAGTGTTGGAAAGAATGAGGGAGTACCTGGCGACTGTCAACACAGAGACTGGCATGGTGTAGCAGGGACAAAGGCACATGGGCACTCTACGGGTTTATATCATCTTGTTTAAATTAACGCAAAATATAAAGTTTGTTTGAACGACTCTTTGGGATTGCTTGTCAATGAGATACTAAGACATTAGGGGTAGTTATTCTCTCTTCTCCTTTCCACCCTATTAAATATGCATATTGCAAAAAGCTTTTCTCCTGAAGAAAATTCACACTTTTCTTTTTAATTCAAACCTTCTGAGACTGAAAGAAAGGAACAAGAATTCTATAAGCAGCCTGTTTCTCTAAAGTAGATTTTTATGAAAAGAGTCCCAGCAAACAATTAGCCAGAGAGATAGAAAGGCGATGATGCAGCTCTGTGTTTTCATTTCTACACACTTCCATAGAAAACATGAACAAAATCAAGTGTATAAACCTTAGATGGGACTGAGGTGACAGGCCAGTTGGTAAAGTGCTTGCCACAGAAGCATAGGATCTGGATTGGTTCCCATCACACACATGCAAAAGCTGAGCATGGTGGCACACGCTTGTAATCCTAGTATTGGGGGAGAGGAAGCAGGTGGTTCTGCCTGAGCCTAGCCTGTGAGCTCCAGACCAAGAGAGAGACGCTGCCTCAGAAAGCAAGGTAGATTCTATCTGAAGAACGCATCAAGGCCTCCACAGGCACAGAAGTGCACACACTCATGGAGAGAGGGGAGAGAGAAAAGGAGAGGGAGAGAGAAAAGGAAAAGGAGAGGGAGAGACTTAACAAAGCCATCATGAGCATATGTTGCCACTACCCATAGTGTACACTGGCTAAACTTGAAAAGTTAGACAGAAGCAAATCTTGACAACATGATATAATAAAAAGTCCATGAATTGTTGGCAGGGCATAAATGTGTGTATGTAATTGAAACACAGTGTGTCTTTATCTAGCACAACTTCAACTATGTACTCCTGAACCTAGCAAACTTGCCTCTAGATATATTCTCTTTAGAAAATGTTAGCATAGGCATATCAGAGAGAAGTCAGAGAATCAACCGAACAGTACACTCATTATAACCAAAAAGACAAAAACAAAAAGAATAAGAATATTAAAGATAAAATTGATAAATAGGTTGTGGAAATTTTACTTAATAGCATCCCATGCCAAAAAAAATCAGCGAACAATAGCTGCAAACAACAATGTGGGTCCCTTTAATGTTTGACAAAGAAGGTAGACACAAAGATCATTCCTTATGAATTCATTTTTATAAAGATGGAAGTTGTAAAACAAACAAAAACAGTTAGACTGGGGCTGTAGCTCAGTTTAGTGCACAGACGTTTCTGAGTTTGATTCCACACTCCAAATGGCAAAGCCTAAGGTATACTGCTGAGGATACACATCTGTATGTAAAGGTGAAGGTAAAGGGGAGCGTAATGAGTGTAAAAAGGGGGTGGGGAAGAATGTGGGCTGCAGGGCCCACAGACATTTGAGACTCTGAGGATGCTGGCTGCCCTTCTTGTCATGGAGGCTCATTTCCCAGGTCCCTTCCCACTGCTTTTTAAACTGCACTAAGATGGAGATGTGTAAGTCCAGATATAGTGGCTCATGCCTGTAAACCCAGCACTCAGGATGCCGAGGCAGGAAGGTTTCTGCTATTACCCCAAGTCTAGTCTAACTGATCTACATAGTAAGTTCTAGGCAAGCCTGGGCTACAGTATGAGGCACCCCTCCCATCACACACGCACACACACACATGCGCGCACACACACACACCAAAACATAAATGTATATTTAATGTAATTTTTCCAAATAAAAATTAAGAGAGAAAAGAAATCCTAGGCAATATAAAAAGATCCAATTCATGACATGCCTGAGGCAACTTGATAAATGGCCTCTTGGCTCTCCCTGTTTGGGAACATACCTGAGGTCTCTGAGGTTCTAAGATAGCTTCTGAATCAATGGTCAATGGTGTTGATATGTCAGGCCAGTCCAGTAAGCTGCAGATGAAAGAAAACGCAGTTACTCTGCTGGATTTGTCCCTGTGGTTGCTTGCTGGTGCCCCCTGCTGGCATAAGTGTCCTGGCTAATACAGTTCAGGAGTCCTGTCAGTGACTGTTCAGTGCAGCTCCACACATGCACACGCGGGAAGTTGTATCTTGAGTGTGCAGACCACAGGACAGGAAAATAAAATGATTAGCATACACATCCTGTGCATGATGGTAAAAATAGACACTTTAGGGAAAAATGCTTTTAAAGGACTTTTATTTGTGCTAAGAAAAGTGACTTGTTCCATAAAATAACCCCGAGTAACTGACCCATGATGTTTAATGTTCATGGTTTCAATGAAAAGCAATAGTGAACAAAAGACTGAAAACTTAAAACTCAAGAATTGCCGGCACCCCATCCCAGACCAGTCTGTTCATTCCTTTAACCAGTATTAGGTGGATATTTATTACATACCCAAGGCTGTTCTAGGTATTGCAGAGATTACCCTTATGAAGTACGCTTGCTATCGGGGGACACACACAATAATAAGGTAAGTAGTCAATTTTAGATTGAAGTTAAAAAGTCATGAAGAAAGTAAAGCAGGGAGGGAGATAGGAATTATGGGAAGGCATGGAGGTTAAGGAGCTGCTTTAAGTAGAATGATGTGAGGATTCAAAAGCCTTTCTTGTTACTGTAAGTACTGGAATTAACTGGCTTCCAGCAACTATTGCATCCTTCCTGGGACGGAGTGAAATTTACATTGACTTTGGGTGAAACAATGAAGAGAGAAGCAAAGAAGTCCAAGGAAGCAGCTCAGGCTGAGCTAGAGTATTGTTTTCTCAAATAACAGAAGGAAGGGAAGGAGGGAGGAAGGAAGGGAGGGAGGGAGGAAGGGAAAGGAAAAGGAAGGAAGGGTTAATGTTGGCTCAAGTTTTGAGGTTGTAGTCCATCATGGAAGAAAAGTTCTCGGGGCAGGGGCTTCAGGCAGCTGGTCTCATAACATTCATAGTCAGGAGGCAGAAGGAGATGAATGCTGGCATTTGACTTATTTCATCTGTTTTATTAAGTCTAGGACTCCAAGTCATTGAACGATGTCATCCACGTAGGGCATAGGCTGTCCCATGTCAATTAAGCTGTTCTAGAAACTTCCCCCAAAGACATGCCCAGAGGTTTGTCTTCTAGGTGATTCTCGATCCTGACAATCAGTATTAACCATCGCATCTGGCAAAGAATAAAGGAAAAAGCTGAGATGACACGGATACCCTAGTACCCCAAAGACAAGAGAAGAGGGGAGGGGAGGGGAGGGAGGACTGTCAGGAAGGAGGACCACGGCGAGGGTACCACAGGAGGAAGGGTGCTCCAGAGCCCTGAAATCGACTCCTTTCCTCTTCAAGTTGGGTAAAGCCTCTATAACCTGTTTGGACAAGGTCCCCTCCCTGCCATCAGTCAGCAAAATTTATGATAAGTAGACAAAATTATAAGAGAATAATTATAAGCTCAGATATCTCCACTGGCATTTAACAATGAATCCAGCAACCCTCAGAACCAGCACAGGTTCTGAGAACTCCAGCCTGACACGTAGTCACACGGCACTGTAGGAAGAAAACGGAATAGCGGTGTGGGCAACAGAAGTGATGTGTTGGGACAGCTCACCCTTATGTGGAGTTCAAATAGTTGGTTGCCTGCCCTAGCTGAAGTACCCACTGCCACAAGGCCTGAACCCCAGCCACCAGAGAGAAAACTCCTGCCCAGGATGTCAGCTTCTGGCTGTCGTTGACATGTAAGGACTCATGACAGGCACCCTCAGCAACCTCCACTTTAACTCATTTGAAAGTATTGATTGATAAAGACTGCTAAGGATTGCTAATCTTGGTCTCCCAATATTGACTGTCTTGTCGACAAACTGAAGAGATCCATGAACTGAATGAGGGAATTTAGAGTGTGTGAAAGGAAAAGATGATGAATCTCTGTTTTCACTGACCACGACTAAAATGAAGAGTATCTAACATGACAGTAGGTGACAAACATCCCGGGAAACTGTAAATATCCTGAAATATCATTTAACCCACACCTGTTCCACAATCACAATGGATGAGAGGCCTGCCCCCAAGTTTTACTGCACCACACATTTTCTTAAATATTCACCACATTTAAACATTGGCTATTTTGTTTGTTTGTTTTTGTAATCCAGTATTACTATTCTATATATTTTTAAAGGCACTGTGCTGTAGCATTCAGAGATCTAATGGATTGCCAGGGGTCTAGGCAGCTCTGTGTTACACTCTGTCATGGACTTGTTTGGGAAGAACAGACCGTTGAAGGCATTCTGTATGGGCAGCCTGAAGACTTGCCCAGAACAGTCAGAACCACATCAGGGTGACAGGTTCATTCCACCTCATAGGGTCCAGGCACCTGGCTTTGGAAAAAGGAGAATCATTACTAACTCTTCCTTGATAATCCAGGAGATTGTTCCACCCTGTTTGCAGTGCCATCGGACATTTCTAGGGACATACTGCCATCTGGTGGCCAATTTCCTCCCCATTTCTCTCTGTCTTGTCTTCCCAGCAAACCAGCCATACTGTGAGGGCTCAGTCTGTCCCTCCCACTCATTCTCAGCCCTCATGGACTCTCTGTGCCACGACTAGGCTCACAGAGCACTCTGCAGAAATATAAATGTTCAGTAGGGACAGTGCCTGGCAGGGTTCAAACCCTAGTTTTCCTAAAGTTTCACTACAAATGGGAAACCTCCTTCCTACAAAAAACCTTCAACTCCTCCTGTCTGCCTGCCTCTGCTTCCTAACTGCCAGGTTTACAAGTGTGTGCAACATGCCCAACTCTCAAAAGATCACTTTAATCTGTGTTCATATCTGAATAATTTAAATACAGAGTGTTCCGAGAGATGGTGGGGCTCCAGGAGCACACATTTTTGATACTTTAAGGCTTCAGTGGTCCCAGAGTCTCAGGCCCCTGACCAGGGACAGTCTCCTACCCTTGGTCAACTTGCCCTAGCTCAGACACTGTGGTGCTGGTGCCTCAGGCTCCTCCACGCCCCATTGTTTAGATTTTCACCACTCCCTGCCAGGTTCCAAGCCACCAGTTTTCTTTCCCCTTCGAGATTCTGAAATGGCCTCTTGTCTCCTTTCCTTTGAGCCCATCCCTTCCTTCTCTATGTAATATCCAGAATGGTCCGGTGAAAGCACAAGTCTGGTCATAGTTTCTTCCTGGACTCACTACCCCTCAGTGTAAAAGAAGCCCCCGTCACTCTATAAGCCCCTGTTGTCAGCCTTTGCAGGTGAGTCTCTAAGCCCCTCCCCTCCGACACAGAACAGGGGGTGTGTTCCTGTGCCTCAGGCATTTGCTGCAGCTGCCCTCCTCTCCCCCCAGATAGCAAATATCAACAGGATTCATTCATTTCCAGGATCAGGGTCTCTACTCTGCCCCTCCCTGATTTGATTTTCTCTGTATCTTTAGCTTCACCTAATGTTTTACATATTTCATGAGTTTTTCTGTTGACTCCCTCCTACTGCTAAAGCAATCTCAGTGAGAAGGTAGACAGTTGTCTCCAGTGTAGTGTTGAGTCCCCAGTGCAAGTCACCGTACTGCAGGAAAGAAAATAGAGTGTCTACAGTTGTAAGACTCCCATGAGCTTCCACTAGGATACCATCCTGCACTTGTCAGTAGGCCTGCAGCAAGACTGGCCCCTCCCTGGCTGCTCCAGGATCCAGGAGAAGCATCATCCTTGGTCATTGAAAAAGTAGCCGTATACAAAATGACAATATTTGGTTTTGTTAGGTTCAGTTTGGGTTTTTTAAAGATGAGGTCTTTCCATATAGATCCAACTGGCATTGAATTC
Organism: Ellobius talpinus; assembly: GCA_001685095.1. Taxonomy (NCBI): domain Eukaryota; kingdom Metazoa; phylum Chordata; class Mammalia; order Rodentia; family Cricetidae; genus Ellobius; species Ellobius talpinus. Next base: position 9,060 of record LOJH01053270.1, read on the forward strand.
TATATGTAGATTAAGTTGGCATGGAATTCTATATGTAGACAAGGCTGGTATGTGATTCCATGTATAGACCAGGCTGGTGTGGGATTCCACATGTAGACCAGGTTGGTGGGGAATTCCATATATAGAGCAGGCTGGAATAGGATTCCATACATAGACAATGTTGGTCTGGGATTCCATTTGTAACCCAGGCTGGCCTGGAACTCACTGCAATCTTCCTGTCTTAGCCTCTCGAATGCTGGGATGACAGGCAGGCACTGTCACACCAGTCCACAGTATCTGCAAATCTAGTTTCTCCATGGGGGCTTTTAAAAAACTATTTGTTTTTAGAGGGTTTTAAATATTAATTGACATATAAGTATGCTAAATATTTACAGATTTCAAGGTGACATTTCAACGCATGGGTATGGTATGTACTGATCAGACCAGGGTAGCCAGGATATCTGTCGCCTCAAATGCCTATTGTCTCTCTGTGGCAACTACTCAAAATTATGAGTACTAGGTATTTTAAATACTCATTTGTCATCTAAATCCTCATCCTGCCTTCTCTCTCCTCTAGTTGTACCCCTCTATTATTGATCGTCCTGTCTTCAATTCCTTCCTGTCACCCTTATCAGCTTCTGGGACCCACTGTTCTGCTTCTGTGTGATTATCTTTTTAACTTTCAACTATAAATGAGAGCATACAGTCTTTGTCTTTCTAAGGCTGGTGTGGTAGTTTGATTGTAACTGCCCCCCCCATAAGCTCACAGGGAGTGGCACTATTGGGAGGTATGGATTGTTGGAATGGGTATGGCCTTATTGGAAGAAGTGTGTCACTGTGGGGACAGGCTTTGAGGTTTCCTATGCTCAGGATACTGGCCAGTGTTTCAGGTTTACTTCCTGTTTCCTGCACTTTGTAGGACTCTCAGATATACGACTCCAGCACCACACCTGTCTCCCCATCGTGATGATAATGTCTGAACTACTGAAACTGTAAGCAGGCCCCCCTCAATTCAATGTTTTCCTCCTAAGAGTTGCTATGGTCATGGTGTCTCTTCACAGCAATAGTAACCCTAACTAAGACAGAAGTTAATACCAGGGACTGGAGTATAGCTATGATAGGCCTGACCATGTTTTTGTTTGGAGTAATATGAACTTTGGAAGTTTGAATTAGGAAAGCAGTGGAATGCTTTAAATACTGCTTAAAGGGCCATACTAATAGGAGCATGGAAGACAGTGGTGCTGAATGTGATCTGATAAACTGTGGGGACCAAGATGTTTCCAAAGAGAAGAATGTTAGCATGTGACCTAGAAACTGGTCATGTGATATTTGGTGAAGAAAGTAGCTGCTTTTAGCCCTTGTCTGAGGAGTCTGTCTGAAGTTAAAGTGAAGAGGTTTGGATTAATTCCATTTGGCAGAAGAAATCTCAAAAGAGCCTCATATAGACTCTGTCATGTAGTTATTAGTGGTGACTCTAATGAAGATTTATAATGAAAAGGAGCAAGCTGAACAGGGCAAATTGCAAAATGTAAATTTTAGGAGAAAAAGAGTTCTGTGAAGTAGAATGAAGCTAAATTCTGTGTTCAATGAGAGAAATAGATTAAAAAAGAAGTCATGGAATAAAGAGTGGTAACTTCAGGGCAAGACCCTGCCCAGCTGAGTTTCCAACTTGTGAAAAGAAACTAAAGAAAAGCTTAGAGTTGAAAGTGGTGGGACACACCTTTAATCCCAGCACTGGGAAGGCAGAGGCTGCAGATCTGAGTTTGAGACCAGCCTAGTCTAGAGATCCAGTTTCAGGACATTCAAGCTTCAGCAGTCAAGGACAGAAAGTTGGTGAAGACGTAATTGAATGAAGGGGCCAGGTTTCAGCCCCTTTAAGCAGCAGAACTTGACATCTTTGGCCATGTGGTTTTGTCTTTAGTGTTAAGGATAGAAGAAACAGGTTATGAAATTTGCCTCCATGCCTAAAGAAAGCCATTAAGGTCAGGTATGTGTTAGGAGAATCTAAGAATGGAGGCCATGATAATGGACTGAACCTCTGAAACTGTAAGCGAGCCACCCCAATTAAATGTTTTTTTATAAGAGTTATCATGTTCATGGTGTCTCTTTACAGCACTAGAAACCCTAATTAAGACATTTGGCTTATTTTACTTAACATGGTATCTTCCAGTTCTATCTATACTACTGCAAGTGACAGAATTTCATTCTCTATGGTTGAATAATATTCTGTTGTTTCTATATCACATTTTCATTAAACATTATCCATCAGTGGACAAGAGTTTACTCCATATCTTGGCTTTGTTAATTACTATTAATATAGGAATGCAAGTGTCTCTTTAACACACTGATTTATTTCTTTTGGATACATACCTAGTGTCAGGATAACTGGATAATATGGTAACTCTATTTTCTTGAGGAGCATGCAATATTGCTTTCCATAATGGCTTTACAAATTTACATTCTACCAATAGTGTATGTGAGTTCCCTTTCTCTATGTGGATGCCAGTCAGCATTTGTTTTATTTTCTCTTTTTTTAATTTTTCTACATTTTAATTAAAACACAGTTGCATCACTGTCCCCTTTCCCTTTCCCCCTTCAAGCACCTCCCAAGTCCTCTTCCCTCCATTCTTCGTCCCCCACTCTAAAGTTGATGGCCTCTTTCTCCCTAATTATTATTGTTAAATGTGCTGCCCATGTACACAAATACATGAATACAACTTGCTGAGTCCATTTTTGTTGTTTGTGTGTATTGGCTTCAGGACTGACTCTTCTGCATTAGACGAGTACTAGAAGGCCTTGTCCCTGGAGGAAGCTCCCTGTCCCTCTCTCAGCGGTCGTCTGTAGTTCCTTGTCCAAGGGTGGGACCTTTGAGATTTCCCTCTGTCTGTGCTACCGTGTCTATTAATATTGCTATTGTTCTGATTTTATGGAGCTATTTCTATGAAAAATTGTTTTTACATGGGGGCATCATAGTTCATTGTGGATTTGATTGGCATTTCTTTGACGATTGCTACTGTTGAGGCTTTTCCATATACTAGTTGATTATTTGAACATCTTCTCTTGAGAAATATCTACTTAGCTGTTACACGAGGGCTGGCTTGCTGGGGTTTCTGTCCCGCCCAGTACCTCACAGCCGGCATGCCCCAAAGAAAGTCTCACAGAGATCTCCATAAGT
>LOJH01053275.1:0-11891 GCA_001685095.1 Ellobius talpinus
GGACTGGAGAGGGAGGGGGAGGGAGGAGGGGAAGGGAAATGGGAGGAGGGGAGGAGGTGGATATTTTTAATAAAAAAACCCTAGTCTTTAAAATCATTATTATAAAATTCATATTGTGCATAAAATAATAAAAATGTAATAAATATAAAAAAGAGCTCTCTGTTTAGGTCTGTACCCTGCTTTTTTATTGCATTGTTTGTTCTTTTAATGGCTGGTTTTTTGAGTTCTTTGCATAATTTGGAAATCATAGCTTTGTCCAATGTGGAGTTGGTGAAGATCTTTTCCCATTCTGTAGGCTGTCATTTTGTCCTGTTGACCAGGGCCTTTGCTTTACATAAACTTCTCAGTTTCAGGATGTCCCATATATTAATTGTTGCTCTCAGTATCTATGCTATTGGGGTTATATTTAGAAAGTAATCTCCTGTGCCAATGTGTTCAAGTGTACTTTCCACTTTCTCGTCTATGAGTTTCAATGTGGTTGGTTATATATTGAGGTCTTTGATAAATTTGAACTTGATTTTTGTGCCTGGTGACAGATATGGATCTATTTTCATTCTTCTATTCATTGATATCCAGTTATGCCAGCACAATTTGTTAAATATTCTTCCTTTTTTTCCATTTTATATTATTTACTTCTTTGTCAAAAATCAGGTGTTTATAGATGTGTGGATTGATATCCGGGTCTTTGATTCTGTTCCATTGGTCCTCATGTCTGATTTTGTGCAAAAATTAGGTTGTTTTCAGTACTGTAGCTCTGTAGCAGAGTTTGAAGTCAGGGATTATGATGCCTCCAGAAGTTCCTTTATTGTACAGGATTGTTTAGCTATTCTAGGTTATTTGCTTTTCCATACAAAGTTGAATATTGTTCTTTCAAGGTCTGTGAAGAAATTTACTAGGGTTTTAGTGGTCATTGCATTGAATCTGTAGATTGCTTTTGGTAAGATTATCATTTTTACTATGTTAATTCTACCTACCTAGAGGAAGAGAGAGCTTTTCATTTTCTGATGTTTTCTTCAAATATTTAATGTTCTTATCATGTAGGTCTTCCACTTGTTTGGTTAGAGTTACTTCAAGATGTTTTATGTTATTTGTAGCTATTGTGAAGGGTGATGATTCTCTGATTTCTTTCTCAGCCCACTTTTCATCTGTATAATGACAGCTACTGATTTTTTCAGTTACTCTTGTATCCTGCAACATTACTGAACGTGTTTGTGAATTGTAGGAGTTCCTTAGAAGAATTTTTGGGGTCACATATGTAAACTATCATATCATCAGCAAAGAGTGAGGGTATGACATCTTCTGATTTTTCTCCCCTTGATATCCTTTGTTGTGTTATTGCTCTAACTAAAGCCACAAGTACTATATTGAATAGATATGGAGAGAGTGGACAACCTTATTTCTAATTTCAGTGGGATCACTTTGACTTTTTCTCCATTTAGTTTTATGTTGGCAGTTGGCTTGCTGTATATTGCTTTTATTATGCTTAGTATGTTCCTTGTATCCCTGCTCTCTCTAAGACCTTTATCATGAAGAGACATTATATTTTGTTCAAGGCCTTTTCAGTATATCAGACACTATCATGTGGTGCTTTTTTCAGTTTGTGTGTATGGTGGATTACATTGACAGATTTTCATATTCTGAACAATCCATGAATCTCTGGGATGAAAACTACTTGGTCATTGTGGATGATTTTTCTGATGTGTACTTTAATTTGATTTGCCAGTATTTTATTGAGTATTTTTGCATAAATATTAATGAGTAATTTTAGTCTGTAATTATGTTTATTATTACTGTCTTTGCTTTGTGTGGTTTGGGTATCAGGGTAATTTTGCCCCATAAAAAGTTTGGAAATGTTCCTTCTGTTTCTATCATATGTAACAATTTGTGGAGTATTGGTATTAATTCTTTGAAAATCTGTAGAATTCTTCACTGAAACCATCTGGTACGGGGCTTTTTTTGGGGGTGTGGAGACTTCTGATGACTGCTTCTATTTCTTTAGCAATTATAGGTCTGTTTAATTTGTTTATCTGGTCTTGATTTAATTTTGGTAAGTGATATTTATCCATAAAATTATCCATTTTTTTAAGTTTTCCAATTTTGTGAACTACAGTTTTTGAAGTATGACCTATTAATTCTCTGGAATTTCTGTGTCTGCTGTTTATCCCCCATTTTTTTCTGATTTTGTTAATTTGGATATTCTATCTCTGCCTTTTGGTTAGTTTGGGTAAAGTTTTGTCTATTTTGTTGATTTTCTCGAAGATCCAACTCTTAATCTCATTGATTATGTGTATTTTTTTAAACTTCCATTTTGTTGATTATAGCTCTCAATTTTATTATTTCCTTAGTCCTCCTGAGTGAGGTTTTTATTTGTTGTTGTTTTAGAGTTTCCAGGTGTTCTGTTAACTCACTAGTGTGTGGTTTTTCCAGCTATGAACTTTAATCTTAACACTACTTTCATTGTGTCCTTTAAATTTGGCTATGCTGTGTGGTTATTTAAATTTTAGGGAATCTTTAATTTCTTTATTTCTTCCTGACCCATTGATGATTCATGTGAGCAATGTTAAATTTCCATGTGTTTGTGGGCTTTCTGAAATCAGCGTTACTATTGAATTCTACTTTTAAGCAATGGTGATCCAATAAGATAAATGGGCTTATTCTAATATTTGTAACTATTAAGGTTTTCTTTGTTACCTAATACATGGTAAATTTTTGAGAAGGTTTATGAGGTGCTGAGAAGAAGATATATTCTTTTATGTTTGAATGGCATGTTCTATAAATGTCTAGTAAGTCCATTTGAGTCATAACATCTGTTAGTTCTGTTATTTCTCTGTTAAGTTTCTGTTTGGCAGACCTGTCCAATGGTAAGAGTGGGGTGTTGAAGTTTCCCACTATTAGTGTGTGGGACTTAATTGAGGTTTAACTTTTAGGAATGTTTCTTTTACATATGAGAGTACCTTTGAATTTGGGGCATAGATGTTCAGTATTGAGATTTCCTCTTGATGGATTTTTTCTTGTGACTAATATAAAATGTCCTTCTTTGTCTCTTTTGATTGATTTCAGTTTGAAGTATATTTTGTTAGATATTAGGTTAGCTATAACAGCTTCTTGCTTAGGTCCATTTTACTGGAAAATTTCTTCGCAACCCTTTACTCCGAGGCTATGTCTGTCTTTGAGGTTGTGGTGTGTTTTTTTGTGTGCAGCAGAAGGATGGATTCTGTTTTTTAATTCAATCTGGGAGCCTGTGTCTTTTTATAGGCAAGAGGATTCCATTTATAATAAAGGATACTAATGATCAGTGATTGCTAGTTCCTGTTATTTTAGTTTTCATTGTTGATGATGTAATTGTGTGTGTTTTCCCTTCTTTGGGATTTGCTCTGGTGAGATCATCTATTGTCTGTATTTTTGTGGATGTAGATAACTTACTTGGGTTGGAATTTTTCTTCTAATACATTGTGTTTGGTTGGGTTTGTGATTATGTATTGGTTAAATCTGTTTCTGTCATGAAATATCTTGCTTTCACCATCTATAATGATTGAAAGTTTTGCTGGGTATAATAGTCTGGGTTGGCATCTGTGGTCTCTTAATGTCTGCATAACACTTGACCAGGACCTTCTGGCTTTCATTGTCTCTATTGAGAAGTCAGGTTTAATTCTAATAGGTCTGCCTTTATATGTTATGTGGCCTTTTCTTTCGCAGCTCTTAATATTCTTTCTTTATTATGTATGTTTATTGTTTTGCTTATTATGTTCTGAGAGGATTGTTTTGGACCCATTTATTTGTAAGCTACTCTGTAAGCTTCTTGTATTTTCATATACATACCTTTTTATGTTGGAAAAGTTCTCCTCTATAATTTTGTTGAATATATTTTCCTTGATTTTAGATGGACTTCTCTTTCTTCTATCCCTATCATTTTTAGGGGTCTTTTTTATAATGTCCCATATTTCCTGGATGTTTTATGTTAGATTTTGTTAGATTTAATGTTTTCTTTGGCCAATGAATCTATCTGCAACACTTGAAAATCTCTCTTTCATCTCTTGTATTCTTTTGTTTATGCTTGCCTATGTGGTTCCTGATCATGGTTTCTGTTTCCAGAATTCTTTTAATTTGTGTTTTTCTTATTTCCTCTATTTCAAGCCTTTAATCATTTCTTTCCCTGTTTGATTGCTTTTTCTTGGTTTTACCTAAGGGATTCATTGATTTCTTCCAGTTTTCTGTTTGTCGTTTCCATTTCTTTGAGAGAATTTTTCATTTCCTCTTTTAGGGCTTCAAAAATTCACCTAAAGTTATTTTTATGTCATTTTCTTCTGGTTCATCTGTATTGGGGTGTTCAAATGTTGTTCTTGTAAAGCCACTGTTTTTGGTTGTGCCTTATTGCTCTTTGTGGTGTTGAGTATGTTCTTATCTTCTCTACCCATCTTTTCCTCTGATTTGTGTACTTGTGGCTGTGTCTCTGGTCATCATTCTTCCAGGTGCCAGTGGATCCAAGGCTCAGATACTCGCTCCTTGTGCTGGAGTCAGGGCCATGGTTCTAGTCACCCTGAAGGATGCTTGGCATCCTGGAGGTTGCTCGGCATTCCTGGAGGTCACTCTGCAATCCCAGAGGTCTTTTGTTCCTGCTCCCACTGAGATCACTTGCTTGGTCCTGGTCCTGAGGAAGTCACTGGCTTAGGACTGGTTCAGTGGAGGTAGCTGAGTTGTGCCTGGTCCTGAAGTGTTCACTGGCAATAGCCTGCTCTCTCAGGGATCACTTGCTCATACCTGCTCTGGCAGGGGTCACTGGCTTAGGACTGCTCCTGCTGAGGTCACTTGCTCATACCTGCTCCACCAGAGGTCATTGGCTCGGGTCTGCTCCAGTGGAGGTTGCTGGCTGGAGCCTGGTCCTGCAGAGGTTGCTGGCGTGGGCCTGCTCTCACTCAAGTCACTGGTTCAGGACTGGTTGTAAATGTCTTAATAAGAATTTTCCAGAGCAGTCTAGGGAAACAGAAATTTTTGATTTTCAGTGCCCTTTGACAGGATATAGACAACCATGTACACGGCTTCGTGAGAGTCTGATGTCTTGATCAAGAAAGAATTCCTGCCCAGCATACCTGGTTCTGTCCTGTGTTTGACCTACAGCATTGCTTAAACAGACAATGCAAAGGCACTACATGAGTAGGACATAATTCAGACATTTTCCCAGGAATCATTTTAAAGTTTCAAAGATTAAAGAATACTATTGCAAATACCCAAGGTACACACACCTTGAACACTGTGGGACAAACTCCTATAGATTTCTGTAGATGGTTAATTAAAACCTAGAGCTCTTTATAAGGAGGAACCAGTTTAAACTCAGTTGCCATTTTATTATTTCTATGACTCACACATCTGAATTTCACTGTGGCCAGTGACTTAGAAAAATATCCCTGTCACAATTGCTTAGTTAGACCAAAAATTTGTCAGTGAAAATGCATTTAATGTTTCTGTTGTGGGAAGTCAACTATTTAGATCACTGAACATTCAATGAGAGATTAGGAACTCCCCGATCACTTTAAAACTGCCAGTGTTCAATATTAGGTCTGAATCAGCCCCCCTCCCTCAATTGGCAATGCCAGTAACATTTCCCTAAACAGAAGGGCTCTGACTGGGTAATCAAACTGATTGGGCAAAGAGAAGCCCAAACTCAACATCCCTCAGGTAACTTTGTTTTCCGGGAAAACGACTATCTCCCTTACTCAACCTAGTGGTCAACTACCTTGGGAAAAATTATCTAGTTCCTAATTAATCTGAACAACCTGAATCAGCTCAAGGATTACACCCTACTGAATATCACATAAAATCTGCTTGCTTTACCACCAAGAGACTGTCCTCTATTCTAGGAGGGAGATGTGCAATTTGTTCCCCTAGTAAATTTTTCTTTCTACCCATGAATCAGCCTGGCTTTTTATTCAGTGGTTTTACTGTGCTCTCACTTGCTATCATTAAGGGTGTTCTTGCTTGATAATTTGACCTTTTTATTTCTGGTCAGGAAGATTGTGTGAACATACTTATCCAAAAAGAATGAGTCACCATTATGCTTTTATTTCATCAGAGAGCACAGTCTCACCTCAAAGCAACAACGTTCAAAATATTTTAAAGAAACATGGCCCATATGTCTTAATTAGAAAAAATTCATATTGCATTCATTTCCCATATTATTTTATTCCTTAAAATGCATTTTATTCTAAACAACTTTATTACATCTGCTGTGTGCCAGGGTATACTCTGAAAATTTAACATACAACAAAGCAATGGCATTGTTATTAAAAAAGCATGCTATCACTATTTAAGCTCTTCTAGAGTTTGTAAATGAGAACGGCTTCGAGATGGATTTCACAATGGTTAATATAAAATTGATCTCAAAGCAGGTGATTATTGCAACAATTACAAACATCTGAATGACTAAATCACAGCTTAATCCCACTCACAGATATTGATGTAAAGTTATAAAGAAGCCATTAGTGAACAAAGTCAGAAATTCATTTTAAAAGATGCAAAATGATTAAGTGGATTCATCTCAGGGACATAAAGACAGATCAACATCAGAATTTTAATTAAGGAGGAAGCCTATTTTCTATTACAGTAAAACTGTGAAAAAAAGGCAAAAATAACTACAGCATCATTAATATTGTAGGGAGAAAGCAGGAAGTCCCTCAGAAAAAGAATCAGCATTCTGAGAAATACAGTGAAGGGGATGAAGTTTTTCATAGATTGTGTGGTAAAATAGCTTAACATTAAAGTTAATAAGTAAGAAACTAAAAACACCAAGATCAGTAATTTAGCAATTTACAATTAAAATGTAAAAATTGATACTTTTATGTACAAAAATATGATAAGAAATACTTTGAGAGACAAAAACATCATTCATAACAGCAATAACAATCACATATCTAAAAAATATTCTGGCAATATACATGAAAAGTCTAAGTGAGGAAAATGGGAAAATGGGGTCAATAAAATTTTGGATATAGGTTGGGTGGAAAAACTCAGTCAAAACTGTTCACATTAATGTATGTATTTAATGTGACACCCACCATCAAATTTGATTATATTGTTGTGTTTTATTAGTCTGAAGTTATATCATGTAATTTTAAAGTTAATATTAAAAAAATGAATCCATAAAATTTGTCCTGGGTACACTGGAAAATGTAATCAATTGAGTTGAAATGTACACACACACACACACACTCACACGCACACACACACACTGTCTTCTTGATTGCCAATTAAACAGAACAGAGTCAGAAAGAAAACACACATGTGGAAAAATTTGCATGATAAAGTTGCAAACTTAAATTCCCAAGAAAAATATGGAATTAAATTGTTAATCTCATATACCTAAATAATAATTCATAGCAAAATAAGTTGGCAATTATATCTCACATTTTATCCACTTTAATAAATTAAAACTGAGATCTAAAAAGTAATACACATAATCACTAGGGAAATTGAATAATTTATTTTATAGCATAAGAGCAATGGATGCTTTCTCAAAATAACTTTCCTAGTTTGCTTTCTGTTGCTGTGATCAAACACCAAATCCTGGATTATCTTAGAGATCTCACAATTTTGGACATGGCTGAGCCATGGGATACCTGCTGAAAATTGCTAATGGGGAGTGGAACCAGCCCAAGAGAAAGAAACCTGTTGTGGTTAACAAAATGGAAAGAGTATAGATCTGAAGAGTGCTTTGACATCAGACTTGGAGATACAGAGTTTGGAGTTTGTTCAGCTGATTTCCAGATTCCCCAGTGTGGTCCCTCTTCTCCCTTTTGGAACAGTAATGCATATTCCGTGTCATTTTATGTTGTGAGTACATGATCTGCCTTTTCATTTTGATTTCACAGGAGATTACAGATAAGAGATTGCATGAGTCCCAGAAGGGACTGAACTTCAGACATGTAAACATGTTCAGACTGATAGACTATGGGGATTTTTGAAGTTGGAGTAAATGCATTTATGCATTATGGTATGACTACAAGTTTATAGGGCCAAGAAATGAAATGTAGTCATTTGAATGAAAATGGCCCTCCTAGGCTAGTAGAGAATGGTACTGTTAGGAGGAGTGTCTTGTTAGAATTGATGTGGTCTTGCTGGAGGAAGTGTGTCACTGGGGGTGGGCTTTGAGGTTTCAGATGCTCAAGTTAGGGCTAGTGTCATCTTGTCTTCCTGATATGTGCCAATCCAGCTGTAAAACTCTCAGCTCTTTCTCCATACCTCGTCTGTCTGTACCCTGTCATGCTTCCCACCACACTGATAGTGGGATAAATCTCTGAATTGTAAACCAATCCCAATGAAATTCTTCTCCTTTTTAAGAACTGTTGTGGTCATGGTGTCTTTTCACAGCAACAGAAACCCAAAGTACGGCAGTCAGTATTTTTGTTAGGGTTTTATTGCTGTGAAGAGGCACCATGAGCACAGAAACCCTTATAAAGAAAAACATTTTATTGGGGCTGGGTTACATTTTTAGAGGTTTAGTCCATTATTATCATGGTGAGACACTGTAGCATGCAGGCAGACATGGTTCTGGAGAAGAAACTGAGAATCCTATATCTTGTCCCTCAGGCAAAAGGAAGTGAACTGAACTTGGCCTAACTTGAGCAGAGGAAACCTCAAAGCCTGCCCCTACAGTGACACACTCTCCAAAAAGGCCACACCTACTTCAGTAATGCCACACTTCCCAATAGTGCCATTCCTTATGAGCTTATTTGGGCCAGTTACATTAAAACTACTACACTGACCAAAACCACTTGGGGAAGAAAGAGTTTATTTCATATTTCCCTTTATAATCCATCATCAAAAGAAGCCAAGGCTAGAGCTCAAGGCAAGAACTGAAACAAAGACCAAGGAGAATTGCTGCTTATTGGTTTGCTTTCCCCCACCTGTTCAGCTACCTACTTGATCCTATATCGCACAAAGCCACCTATTCAGTGATGGTGTAATTCATAATGACTGTGCCCTCCTGCATCAATTTGCAATGAAGAAGTTGATACATAGATATTCCAACAGGGAAGTCAGATGGCTTTAATGCTTTACTTGAGGCTCCCTCTTCCTACCTGACTCTAGTTTCTGTCAGGTTGACAAAAACTAACCAGTAAAAGTACTTTCCCAATCCCCCCCCAAATGAAACTCAAACTTCAAAGAAGGTTAATGGAAAATGTTTAGTTAAGTTACACACACTTGAAATTTTATATTAAATGGCAATATAATGCTTTCCACAAAATGATATACAAATGGCAAATGACAGCTTGGGGAAATTAAAGTTCTTAAAAATCATGAAAAGAAATGGCGTCCAGAGCAATGCAGGGAGCTCCTGATACCTCATCCCCACAAAGGTAGCCAGAAGTGGTGAGCAATCAATTTTTTAAAGATTTTTGTCAATCATATGAAAAACACACAGAAAATAGAGACACGGTTATTCAGCAAACTACTGAACATTGCTTATAGCACATTTTTGTTATACTTGGTCATAGCCATCTGATCCCAAGGCCTGATTCAAGAGTACATCATAGCAGCTTCACTCTAGCATGGTCAAGAATGAAGGACTGTCTCTGTGATGGTTTGGATGAAAATGACCTCCACAGACTCATAGAGACTGCTATTATTGGAAGTATGACCTTGTTGGAGTAGGTGTGGTTGTAGAATCAACGTGTCACCGGGGATAGGCTTTGAAGGCTCAGAAGCTCAAGCCAGGTACAGTGTCACTGTTTCTTCATGGTGCCTGCTGATCCAAATGTAGAACTTTTAGTTCCTTTCCTAGTACCATGTCTCCTTGGGCACTGCCATGTTTTCTGCCATGATGATAATGGAATAAAACTTTAAAACTGTAAGCCAGCCCCAATTAAATGTTTTCCTTATTAAGTGTTGATGATAGTGTCTCTTCTTATCAGTAGAACTCTTAATTAAGATAGTGTCCAGTGAAGGATGATGGCATCTTATCAGGAGTAGCAAGCTGACAGGATTTTTAGTTTTCACCCAAATACAGTTTGCAGAAGGTATTTCCAAAAGAAACTTAGATGTTGGCATTCATTTCCTGTACAAGTCCTTCCTCATAGTGCAGTGTCTCTCTAGTAAGCAATGCAGCCATAAATCCTGAAGATTCTCTATATATGTCACTTCCATGCTGTTAGGACCTGAATCTGCTGTCCTTAGTCAGCATAATCCTTACTATTCAGGAATGTCACTCCAACAGGAATGTCAACTCCAATGTCCTAGCCCAGGTAAACAGAAGGTTATATACCCTGCTCAGAAAGTTCAGATATTCTCAGAGAACCTAGCTTCTTTATGAACCTGTGTACTGGGATAGTCAATCCTGGATTTATACTTTAAATATAATGATGACTTCAGTGGGAATGTTTGAAAAGAGGTTGTTAACTATATAAAATAGAAGGATGATGTAGGAGGTCCTTCTCTCTATGTGTTGCTTTTATTGGTTAATGAATAAAGAAACAGTCTTGGGCCTATAGCAAAGCAGAACTTAGCTAGGCAAGGAAAACTAAACTAAATGCTAGGAGAAAGAAGGCAGAGTCAGTGAGACGCATGTAGCCCCACTGGAGATAGACGCTGAAACTTTACCCAGTAGTCCACAACCTCATATAGACATACAGATTACTAGAAATGGGTTAAATTAAGATGTAAGAGTTAACCAATAAGAAGCTAGAGCTAATAGACCAAGCAGTGATTAAAATAATATAGTTCTTGTGTGGTTATTTTGGGGCTGAGCAGCCAGAAACAAACAAGAGGCCTCCTACTACAAAAGAAGACTGAAGATTAACTGTTAATAAAGAAAACTGAAGTAAGAGAAAGGTTTTTAATGACTCTCTACATATCGAGAAAGAAAATTCCCAAACAGGGGTCTAAAAGGTATCCCTATAGGCTCTGTGAAATAGAGAAAGCACACACCTTACAATCATAGAAGGTAGCATCAGAGATAGGAAGCTCAGTAAAAAAGACATAAAGCTCAGTAGAAGGGACATAAAACCATTTTAAGGCTACTGTAAGCTTTAGATATCTCCGTATGACAGAGATGTATCATTTGAGAAGAAAAACAAGGTTTTAAGTATCAACTAAGAAGCAATTGTGAGGAAAAGGTTTAAACAATACATGGGTACATGCTTAAAATCAAGATGCTATTCACTTCCTACTTTCAGAAATTTTTTGCATGTGTACACATATGTAGTGCACATGAATTTGTGTGTGGTGTGTGTGCACCAGAGCTTTTGCATAGTGTCTTCCTCAATCATTCTCTACTTTATATTGTGAGTCAAGCTCTCTCATTGGACCAAGAGCTTGCCAATTCAGTCACTCTATGTAACAAGCTTGCCTCATGGACACTCTATTTTGGGCACCAAAGTTTTAAGATTTTAAATACATCACTGTGCTTATCTGCACTAGGGTACTGGAGATGCCAACTCCAGTTCTCACATTTAACTGGCAAGTGATTTACCTTCTGAGCCATCACCTAGATCCTAGATTTCTCCATAAGAATCAATGAAAAACAAGTCATCTTGAGATGTACTGAAAGTTTCTACCTTGAGCACATATGGACGAAAAATACAACATGTAGTTTTCTTTCTTCAAAGTCTTATAACTTAGTTCCTAAATCACCTGTTATAACCAATGGATAGAAAGAGGGGGTTTCTTTGAAAACATCAACCTTTGGTGTTATACTTTAAAACATTTTGATTCTGCCATTGATAGTAAGTTCTTGAAATCTGTATTTTTAAAAAATGCCCTTCAAGGTTTTACTTTTGTTTTTGATTGTTCTATTTAAATCAGCTATGTAAGTGTTTTGTTTAAAAATTATGAAAATTTACACACATTTGGTGTAGGAGGTCCTTCTGACTATGTGTTGCTTTCATTGGTTGAATAAAGAA
>LOJH01053276.1:1110-12212 GCA_001685095.1 Ellobius talpinus
TTCACAATGTTGACTGCTGGGTCTTACTGATGACCTCCTCCCCTGAGATGCACATTCTACTTAGCACTTTGAAAGCTAGTCATTGTGGGGGAACCTCTTGGTTAGTACCAGCTTGATTTCCTCATATTCTATGACTCAAATCTACGGTATGTTTAGCAACAGGCTTTTACCATCAAGTTCTGGAGGGCAACTAAGAACAGTGGCAATAGATTGCATTGGGGGAGTTTCTGAGACACCTTTGACTAACGACTAGAGAGAGTACACCTATACCCAGAAGTGGAGTTTTTCTTTGTCAGCTTTTAGCTTCTGAGATGAACATTATCCCCTGTCAAGTAACTCTTCCATATGAATAAGCAAACTACAATGTTATGAAAATAGTTGCTATAAGCCAACTACTGCATTGCTTGGGAATCCAGCTATTTCGTTCCACAAAAAAGAAGTCATAGATGAAAAATTTCTAAACAGTAACAATTTGACTCATGTGAGAGTTTTCCTCAGTAGAAGGTAAGTCATTTTTGTATTGGTATTCCATGACCATGTGGCTGGCTCGTGGTGGCAACCACCTTGATTCACATATTGAGAAGCAGCAGCCTAGAGCATGTATCTTTAACCAGGAGCTAGTTCTGTCACATTTCTCTTCTTAAAGGTTCACTGTAAGGTGAAAAAGCAAGATACACGGGCAACAAAGGTAGATGAGTCCTCACCAGGGCGGATGATGAGACTGTTCTTTGTGGTTCACAGTATAGTATCTGCAGGTAACTCTGGAAGTGAGACTAGACATCTTTGAGTGCGTGTGGAGGTGGTGGGGATAGGACTTCTTCAGTTTGGCCTCACAAAGCAAGCTTGCTTTGTTGCCCATTACAGTTGTTGGAGCACTTAGGAGAAGCAATGAGGTCTGTCCACTCTCGTGTTCACCCTGGGTGCAGATGAGAAGGAAGGATACTGAGCATGGTATATGTGGCCACGAGGAAGGCATAACCGTCTCCGGGGTCCTATGCTTTCTGTTTCCTCCAGCCAGAATTTCTCACCAAGTTCTATCTTTTCTACATGGAATGCCCCACTGACTTTGTATAGCCTCTAAAGGAAATCCCAACTTCTTGTTCAGCCACACAGTGATTCTTGTGCCATAGTCTAGTCACGGACTGGACTCCTGACTCTTCTCTTAGGTGCCCCTAGAACATGCTTCTCCCATCTATGCAGAACTGTCACTGATCCTCTGTTAGGATACAAGGTCTTTCAGAGTAGGTACTATGTTCGCCCTGAGTTGTGTTCCATAAACAGAGCTCAGTGCCCAGGACTTGTGGACTGGATGAAATTTCCAAGTTTTCAAAACTGGCCTAGTGGGTGTACGTATATTTTGAAGTCCTTTTACAATGTTTGCCAAATTCCTGTGTTCTATGCCACAGGCAATTCTTACATATGAATACTTCTGATGCCACCTGATTGGCACTTTTGTACCATGCAAAACCCAGGGAACAATTTCTCATTTATTTTCTTGATAGGTCCAAATGTCCTTAGCATTGCCAAGTAGTAACTGGCTCAATTGCTAAATTTTGAATGTTTAATAGGAATCAGTGGACTGTCATTGATGGGATCTGCTACTAATGTGTGTTGAGACAGCCTGTATACTTTGCTGCTGGCTCACAGGAGTCCTTATCATCTCCTCTAGCCTCTCAGATCAGGTAGGGAACCTTTGTCTAAGGTAGAATCCCAACTTTGACTAATATGCATGGTGCACCCAATGAAGACTCACTTTTGTTCCACTTTATACTTAATGTTCCTTCCAGCAAGATTTACCTTACAAGGAAGGGTGTGTACAACAGATCCTCAAATAGCCCTCTGGGCTTTGAAGCATCTACTTACTTTGTATAGATACCAAGTTTTAGATTCCTTCTTTTGGCTAGGAGTGCACTCTATTATCTTTGTCAGATGGTTTTGGATATTTTGCCATCACTTCTAAGTAATATTCATACCTGATTTATTTTCCATCTGACAGGTGGCTTACTTGTCAGATTAAAAGAATCAACTTTGAGGTATTATCAACACAGGAACTGATCTGCTCTTTGCTTTTCTCTGTTCTATCAGGGAGACCAAGTATAACCGGCATTCAGTGGGCACCAGAGTGGTAAAGAAGGATCAACACTGCTGACCCCCGCTTTTAGTGTACAAAGCAAGTGTGTATTCCCAGCAATTTGGCTCAGATAGCTACTTCGCTATTTCAGAGAATGGGGTCTGGAGATGTGGTGAGCGGCATAAATCCATCCCCAAGGCAGCAAACATCTTAAAACAGCATGGGTCAGTCAAGGACAAAGGTTCCTCTGCTCACTGTGAGTGGATGTCGTCAAAATAAAGAGAGGGAAGGAAAACACATACTTTATCATATCTGTTTGCAGAAAGAGATTTTTCACAGGATGACTTCGACAGACTTCTAATCCATAGAGCAGTTCAATTTTGTTTTCTGCCCGGAGATAAGGATTAAACTGAGAAGCCTCCATTAAGGATAAGGTGGCAGTCATGCTCAGCTGAAACCCACAGGTCTAGGTCCCTTCTACACTGGGCTCTGGGGTCAGAAGTGTTTACAGGACGCCATGTGAAGGCAGCGAGTCATATACACCCCCTCTATGCTGCCCAATCCACCACTCATCTTCATGCTGATGAAAACTGTCATCAATAGAAGCAAAGGAGGCACTGAAAGGAAAAGAAGCTGAAAGCTGAGATGATTGACAGACCGGAGTGACAGGCTGATACAGCTGGATGAAACTGCAGGGCCCATTCGATTTATTTCTGTCCTTCCCTTCATCTTCCAACTTTGTTGAAATATACAATAAATAAAGAAAAGAGTATATATCAAATGTATGGCTTGGTAAAGTTTTATAAATGTGAGCTTCTTTCACACTCCTCCCACAGAAACAGATTAATAGAATATCTGACATTCTCATCTTGCCAACTACACACTTCTTGTAAATTTCACGACACATCGCACGCTTGCTTAACTTCCCTTCAGCTATATTCATGAAGCTCATGTGTGTGTTGTGCGTAGCTGTGGATTGTTCCCTCTCGTTGAAGTTGGGGGATGTTTGGGTGCAAATCCTACAGATTTCTGTCCTACTGCTGTTGCTGGGTCTCTCATTTTCCTTCCTCTGATGAAATGAATCCAGGGGCCTGCATACTTGTCTGCAGCTTAATGGTAAGAGCGACCCCCAACACAGGATGCTCTTGGACGTGGCCCAGTCCTCACATTTTCTCCTAGCTGACCACGTTCAACTTCCAGTTTTTCAATGTATGCTGTTGTGCATGCCTGTCACGTTTCCTTTATGCGCAATTGGAGCAAGACTTAGCGCATGTGCAGAGAGAAACTAATAAAGAGCAAGTTTTGTCAATATATGCTCCTTCCTTGGCAGATAAACTCCAAGTAACAAATCTGGGTATACTGAAAGATGCATAACACCAGGAACTATGGGGATATTTCATCTACTCTGAATGCAATCTTTATTGCTAGATGCATTTACTTGGCAAGGATTTCTGCTCTTTAAGAGATACTGGGATAGCTTTCATGGTGGCAAGTAAATTTCTTCCTGCAGTCTTCTAGGGGCTGAAAATACATTACCTCACCCTGCTTCTACCAGGATTGATCAGGTACTGGAAGCAATTGGAGATCAATGTCATGCTAAGAAAATGTGGACTTGTCATAGAGCTGTTGTGCTAGGCATCCCCCTCTGCCTGTCCTCTCTCCTTTCCCTCTGCTCCTCCCCTTGCATCTGCCAATCATCCTGATATCTCCAGGGAGTGGATGATTCTGCAAAGAGGTTTATAGTCCAGTTGATCCTGCTGGCCCTGTGCATGTGTGCAGGATTCCTCCTTGTCCTAATGGCAGGGCCCTCCAATCATTCTTTCTCTGTGTTTGCAAATGTCAGCCACAAATCCCAGCAGGCTCATTAAAGTGTCCATGTGTGCAGGGCACCTTGTTAAGAGGATTCATTGGCTGCTGATCTCACTGATACCTTCACGGGGAAAGGCGGATGACCCTACAGAGGAGCCTGGGCCCTAGCTGCTTCAATCTTATCCCCAGGACACATGGACATCCATGTCATCTAGGACCCTGCCAGGGTCTGAAAATGAGTGTTGTCTTATTCCTTGAACGCTGAGCTCCAGTGGCAGATCTCGGACACTGCCAAGGAAAGGGTTCTTGGAGTTACCAAAAGGGAAATGAAATTGCTATGCACAGAGTCCCTGAGTTGCATCATGGTGGTTTGTCTGCACCAAAGGGACATTTCACCATGTTCTGAGATGGTGGTTTGGCTGTTTCCTGAATGCAGTGATGAGTTTCCTGAATGCAAAAGGATACAATTGACACACAAAACAACTTGTTTGCAACTTCAGCAATAAAGCAAGGCTGTGCTTTCATCTGGCCTCCTTAGTGATTTCTTGTATGGATGGAATAACACAAAATTTCTTAGGGATAATATACTCTTCCCATTTAGAAGAATGTTGTTTTTCTGAATACAAGAAGTGTTAAAGAGTGTAAAGACTTTAAAACTGTAAGCATTGCCTTCTGTAGGATTTGCCCTGGTAGAACATGATTTGGATTAGTAGTGCAGAGAAGAAAAATAAAATCAGTATTCTGGATTAAGCAGCTAGCTGGGAGCTCCAGCCATGACTAAGACATTCTGGCTTGTGTTATGTCTGTCAATCTAAGCAACACACAGAGACCCTCTAAAGAATACAATTACTTAGGAGTGAGAGGAGCAAATCACGGACCACCCAGGTCAAGCAGAGGGCTCTAAAGGCAAAGGGAGGAGACACACAAGTGATGTTTAAACAGTGGCCCTTAGCAATAAAAGAGATATCGGTCTGATATATGTAGGCAGTTGCTGGGCCTCACAGATGGATAAGGCTGCAGTGACCATTGTTAAGGTGGCAGCTTTTAGGATGTTCTTGGAATAGTTCATCACAAGTAGGCATGTGTGTAAGAGCCCTCGATTTAGGCAACAGGGAAGGTCCTTCCAGGGCCAGAAGTATCCCCGTTCACAGGAGGTCTCTGAGCCTGTGGATCGAGTAAATAAGACCTGGAATGCCTATGTATGGACACATTCAGCAGGCTCCAGGGCCTTTTTAGTAAATGTTGGGGCATGGCAATTCCCTCAAGGGGCACAGGGAACTTCCCAGGCTGCAGCAGCCCCTTCTGTTTCCTCCTCCCTGGCTAACTTGGCTCTTGAGGACTTGCTTTACTGGAGCCTGGCTGACTAGGCTACGGTAGCTGCATTTGCCCTCCTTGCACTGAAGACTATTTCATTTACGTTCCACTTCAGCAGGGTCCAGCTCTCAGCTTGCTCCTTTATGAAGGGGAAACAAATGTTTCCAGCTCTCAGCTTGCTCCTTTATGAAGGGGAAACAAATGTTTTCATTGTCCAGGCAAATATGAAAGACCCTGGAGGTGTGCAGCTATGAAACCCAAATCTGAACACTAAGGAGGAATTTGAGGCATTATGGAATATAGGAAGTGTTTGGGGGGGGGATAGAAAACCTTCTGTTGATAACTCAGAGTTATATGAACTAATGAAAATGAGAAGCAGCACCTGGAACAATTCCATCTGAGGCCAGGCCTTGCTCCATCAAGGCAGCTGTTCAAGGCTGATTTGAGGCTCATTGAGCTGACCAGACAAGCTCACATCTGGAAAGCTAGCTGTCTGGGGAGCTTCCAGGAAGGCAGGCCAATTATCCTCGACTTGATGAGCACAACAATTTGTGTCTTTCAGGAAGATGTGCCTCCAGCTAGCGCTAGTGAGTGGTCTTCAACCTTTAACCTTCCATCTCCCTGGACTGCTCGGCTCTGGAGCTAGGGCAGGGCTGGAAGATGGGTGAGAGGACATAGAGCAAAGAAGAAGCTATCATTTCACAACAAATAACTTATTTGAGCCTATTAATTTATTTATCTGCACACTGTAAGCAAAGCAGTTTGTGGTGCTGGATTCACAGTGGAGAACAAGAAGACAAAGGCTATGATCCATTCAGAAGCCAGTGCGTAGCTAATGAAGACCTGAACTTTGCATAAATGCATTTATACCCACATCATAGCATTCTCTTTTGTAGATGAATATTCATGTGCCTTAGATCAGTCACAAGGTAGATGCTTGCAAGGCTCAAATGACTAGGTGGTCATGTCAATGGAGTGCTGCCCACTTCTTGTGGATCTCAGGAAGAAACAGATAAGGATCATAGCAGTTATGCATTAAAGAGTAGGCAAGAGATATAGGCCCTACAGCTTTTGAGGATATTTTGATTTTCAAGAGCATCTCCTAAATTCAGAAAATACTGCAACCATCATCTTAGAAAAAGTAATTCTGGAATTATAAAAGGTCCTTCACTGCCCAGGCTATAATTCAGACATCGCCCTGCCAAGGGCTCTGGTATCACACTCCAGAAATCAAGGTCCATTCAGCACATCCAACTAAAGAATCAGAAGGAAAATTGTTTCCACATGTTTGCACCAAGTCAAATAGGTATGAAAACCCATTTATTTTAGGATTAAAGTGTGTGCTCTCAGAGGCCTCTTGACTGATTTAACATCAGTGTGGAAAGTCCATCTGTCCAGCAGACAGTGAAGAAGAACAATGGACTTTATCCTGGGAAATAAGCTTAAAGCTGAGCTCCTGGCACTCTGCACAGAAAGCCAAGCCCCCTTCAAGGACTCAGAACAGAATAGGAAAGTGGGAACTGAGCTTTCCTGCCAAGAGATAGGTGCTGGGAGAGAAAAGATGCTGCAACTTTGCATTCTGCCTCTGTATTTTCTAAGAGCATCCCAGAAGCAGATACAAGTCTCTGTCTAACACTCTGTGCCACCCCTCCTACCTCGGCTCCTTCAGATGTGACCAAATTGGCAGCCTGTGTCCCTTGGAAGCCTGAGGCTGAGGGAAAGCTTGACACTAGATATTTATCATCCCAGGCTGTTTTTCCCTCATATTGCCAGCCAGACCTTCACCCCAAACCTCTTTATCTTATTTTGCTAAACAAGATGAGCTTCTGTCAGTGCTGCAAGTAACTGACTTGTTTTTAATATATATTGAGACCCAGGTTAAAAACTGGACAATACTATGCATTTATTATTCTTGCCTGTCTGTTTATTCTAGTGTGAAATTGTTTTCCAGGTAGTGATTAATTCTGTCAAAGTGTCCTGCCCTTGCTAGGCAATTTACTGTATATAGGAAGAAGATGCTGACGGCATGAGCCTACTATCAGGGGTGTAGTTACGGTTTTGTCAGACATCAGCTCCCCTATTGTCTTCTGTCATTTAACCAAACCTGTGATCCTTTACTCATTTTCCAAGTCTGGGTTTTCCATAAACAACTGGTGACTGGTTTTGAAGAGATATATGTAGAGGCTGATAGCAGGGAGGAGTTGCCCTTACCAGAGCTTAAGGGATTTCAATAGTGATGGAAGACTGGGGTTTCCTAACTCTCAAGTCAGCTGCCACTGTCAATCAGCACATGCCTGCCTTAAAGACAATGGGTGCCTCATCTGGGGTAAGATGCTATTTGTCACAGCAGGTTCCATGATCATTGATTATGACTACCTAGGGCAAAGAAGGCATTTGTCCATGCTGGAGAAGCCGCAGGCTGGAGCAGAAGTCATCATCTCTTGAGAATTACCTTGTCCCTCAAAGCAATGAAGAATTCTTTGGACCACCATGTAGCACTGGAGGGCAGATCATGGTTAATCACGGAGACCATACCGAGAAACGGACTGGACTGCTCCTTGCCCCAACTCCTCCTCTGTTTAAGCCTACAACTCATTTTAGTCCCCTGAATCCACACTTGGGGTCACTGAATCCATTTATTTGTTCCTTTTCCCGGTGTGACAACATCAACAGAATTTCCTTTCTGTTTTTCACCATTATTTGTCTCTTAATTGATGGTAAGGACAGTCAAGCATGTACCTGCCCAGGATTTCCTTCTAAGAGCTCTGGTTACATGGTTAGAGTAGAACGCCATTTCAGTGGTCCCATTTCATGCTGGGTTTGTCTACTATTTTTCCAAGCCCTACTTCATATATTTTTTTTTTGGAGAGATTTGTACTACACTAGTGACTTTCACCCCATTTTACTAATGAGGCAAAGAAATAATGTCTTGCCCAATTTATGCATCCTGGAACCTGTTGTTAATCACTAGACTAGCTTTCGTCTGTAGCAAAGAGAGGTCACCAGACACAGGACACCAGCTCTGTGAGAGACATGTGCCTAGAAAAAAAATGAAACTCAAACCAAAACCACCAGCTTCAGTGTCCATGGAGCATTTGTCTTCCTCGTGGAACAGTTCCTGCATCAGCACCAGAGTGAGTTTGAAAGCTGGGTGTGGTGGTATACACCTTTAAACCCAGCACTTTGGAGGTGGAGGCATGGGGATCTCTAAGAATTCAAGTTACTTGAAATCTGATCTCAAAAGGAAAGAGAAAGAAAAGCATAAAGAAAAGGAAAAGGGGGTTAAAGAGTTTATATTTCTTGAGCCCTGAACAGTTATGGCTGGTGTGTCATATGTATGTGTGTGTGAGCTCATATATCTTGGTGTGAGTGTGTCTTAGCTAGAGGTGGGTTTGATAGGATTAATTAATCCAGAAATGAGTAGCAGCAGTGAGGGCATAAAACCCACTGTAACTGGGCCATTAAGTGAGCTGTCAGTCTCAGAGCCTCCATAGAGAAGGAGTGGATCCTGAATGTAGGCAGAATCCAGTACTTTTGTTGTTAAATTCCACCACCCAGTGTATTTTCTAGGCTTTTCCTACTTTTAAACCACCAGGCAGTGTATGCTTGTATATTCATGTGTATATGTGGCTGACACCAGTGGAATGTGCCATGTGATGATGTGTCTGACGTGTGTAGTATATGTGGTGTGTATGTCATGTGGGCATACAATTAGGTGGGGTATTTCTGAATGTGTGGAGTGTGTAGGAGGTTGTACATGTGCGTGTGTGGGTGGTATGTGTGGGAATTTACATGGAATATGTATGGTTCATGTGATATGTGCAAATTATGTGTGATGCATGTGGTGGGTGATGGATATTTGTGTGGGGGGTACATATTTGAAGTTTGACTTTAAGATCATGACAGGTACCTTTTTGTGCAGACAGAGAATAGCCAGGCAGGACTCAGTGCAATGTCACCTGCACGTTAGACAAATCAGCTCATCACGTTATGCCTCTTTGTGACACCAATGAGATGAAGACACATGTTCTGGCTGCCTCACTGGGTGGTTCTGAGACTGGACTTATGTAAGATGCACAAGTCCGGCCTCTTACAATTGGGATATGGTTTCCCATGAGAGCCTCTCCTCTCTTTAATCTGACTTTCTAATGATGCGCTTCAGCTCTTTTCCAAAGTGTATTACCTACTGACGTTAGGCAGCTGATTAGTTCCAGGAGGTATCGACCAACTGCCCCCTAAATAGAACACAATGAGTAGGAACAGAAGGCAATGATAGCTCTACCCAGGCTCGCCCACAGCCCTAACACAGGATGGACAGGTAATAGTGGTGGTGGACTGGTTGTCAAGATGGTAGTGGTTATTACCTCCTGATAGGCCAGCTCAAGGACCCCCAGATAGACAACTTTAGGGGTACTAAAACCCCTTATGCATATTATTACATTTTATACATTTACATATAACAGTCTGGTTTGGGACAAAATGGGATACCAAAAACATCATGGCTCCTTCCTGAAAGTGTCCATTCTGGGAGAGGCATAAAGAGGTAGAAAACGGGGAGAAAAGGAACACAGAGTCAAAAGCCTGCTCTTTTTTCCAGAGTGTATTCTTGCATCCTTGTTTGTGTAACTACAACTCTTGACTTTTTTACTTCATATTCTACTACCGTGTCCTGTCTGGATAGTCTTTTGAGAGCACAAGCACACAAAGATTACTGTTGTGTTAAAGTCAAAGGAAACTAGAGCCCTTTTGATAACATTGACAATTCACTCTGCTGGCTGTCTGCCAATGTTGAGAGTCTGTAATGGGGTCCAGGCAACCTGTAGCTCCGAGTGACCCGGAACAGAGTAGCCATCTCTCAGCTGAGATCAGCTGTGCTGTTACAGTTCAGCTGTTCCAGGCTTTGAGATGCTAGAGTGGGTGAGAGATTTCGGTTCTTATCAGGAAATGTCATCCTCACTAGACTATGACAGGAGTGCTGATGAGACTCCTGAGCTTCACAGAGCAGGAGAAAACCAGAAAGCACTAGCATACTGTCTTGCTGTCACTCTAGGGAGGGATGATACATCCCTGTTAATTTAATAATAAATATGCTCTTTTAAGTTCTTGGCTGTTGTATATGGTACAGGATGTTGAGCATACTTGGCAAGAATTTCTCATGGATCTGCGTGGAGCTGCATCTCTCTGGCCTCCTAATTGCTTTCCATGCATCCACCAGTAGTGTTAAGTGCATTCCAATGTCTGCAGTCAGTGGGAGGCCGCTTGTCTCTTCTGAGCTCATCAACGCTCCTGTCCCTGCACAGGCACTGGCAGCACTGTGGTGGCAGCACTGTGGTGGCAGCACTGTGGTGGCAGCACTGTGGTGGCTAAAGTTCTCTGTGCTTCATCTGGAGACAGAAAGGGACCACTAAGATTTATGAGGCTCTCATGTGAGTGAGACATGTGACATTCTCCTTGTCATACCTGTCATAGCCTTGATGATAGCTGTAAGGTCAAATATCTTCATGTTAAGACACAGGAACTGATGTTTTGAGAAATTAGTAAGGACCCATAGCCACCTACTGTTAGGGTTTGGATACCACTTGCGTATGTTCCACAGGGAATTCGTGTGCTGGAAGCCGGGTCCCCAGAGTGGTGGGGTTGAGAGTCAGGAACCCCCTTAGTGATGGGACGTAGCAAAGAGGCTAGGTCTTGAATAGAAATGAAAGAAAGCACTGGTGAGCTGAAGGTGTGGCTCGGGGTGGAATATTTGAAAAGCTTGTGAAGTACCTGGGTTCCACACCTCAACATTATCAAAATTAAAGGGGCTGGGAGTATAGTTCATTAGTAGAACATTTACTTACTATATGCAATAGCTTGTCTTCTGATGGAGGAGGGTCATCTGTCTATGTGTTACTTTCATTGGTTAATA
>LOJH01053277.1:0-12212 GCA_001685095.1 Ellobius talpinus
GGGGTATAAGCTAGCCGTGCGGGAGCCGGGCAGGATGAAAAGCAGGCCTGCTCTTGCTCCCTTATCACTACAGGACTTCAGTGTATTAAAAAAAAAACCTATTGTTCCAATAGTTGCTACAAGTTATGTTCCCTTTCCTACAAGCATTCTCAGAAATTTCTCCCAGCTCCCAATTTGTTTCCAATATTGCCACAGGCAGAAAAAAATAGGGGAAAATACTAAGAAATTTTATGTCAGATTTCTGAAGCTATACTAATAAAATTATGATATTGCTGGAGAGATGGGTCAGGAGTTAAGAGCACTGCCTGGTCTTCCCAAGGTCCTGAGTTAATTCTCAGCAACCACATAGTGGATCACAACCATCTGTAATGAGATCTGGCGCCCTCTTGAGGAAGAGACTTGGTCAGTCATCCTCATCAACTTAGATCATGAAACCAATATGGACAAGTTCAACAGAACCACCCTATACGGGCTGGACATGCATGCTTCAGCATTGTCACGGCATAAATTTCATTTCATTTACATTCATATAGTTTAGGGTAGAAAAAATGCACAATATCCCACTGAACTTATCACTAAATAACCAAGCAGACAAACCAATAAAATGCAAAATTACTGTGTGTGCATGCACATATGAATGCATATTTACATGGGTACACATGTGTGTCCATGTTATTTAGAAGCCAGAGATCAACTTCAGTGGTCAGTTTTAGGTGTCATTGATCTTGTTTTGTGAGACAGGGTCTCTGACTGGCCTTGCACTCCACAGTTTCACTAGGCTGCCCAGCCATGGAGTTTCAGGGGTTCTATACCTTTCCAGTGCTGGAATTACAAGTAAATGTCACCACTGATGGCTATTTGAGATAGGTTCTGAAGGTCAAACTCAGGTCCTCATGCTTGAATACATTGCCTGCTAAGCTATCTCCCCAGTCCCACAAAATAAATTTGGAGTGATTCTTTTTTCCTTGAAAATAAATGATGATTAGATTTATCTGATATCTTAGAAAGCTGTTTCAACCATTTAACTGTTAATACCTAAATAGAAGTCTGGAATTATTGTATAGAGATGAGAAAACTTAGATAAAATACATTCTAAAACCAGAGTTGGAAACAGGATCTATGAAATCCTAGTAGGAATTTCTTGAATAAGTTCTTCAAAATAATCAGGAATGTCTGACTACATATCCAAGGAAACTCAAATAGGTTATTAAAGAAATACTTGCAGAGCCATGTCCTTCTTTCTTTCCTTCTTTTCTTTTTATTTTTTGTTTTTGAGACAGGGTTTCTCTGTGTAACAGCCCTGGCTGTCAGAAACTCACTATGTATCCCAGGCTGGCCTTGAACTCACAAAGATCCACCTGCCTCTGCCTCCCAAGTACTAGGATTAAATGTGTGTATCACTGCCCAGCTGCAGAGCTGTTTTGAGGGTAGCAGTATTCATAATAGAATAGAAGTGGATAGAGGGAGGGGAAGAGGAGAGAGGAGAAAACTCAGATTTGGGAGATAGTGCACTTACATTTGAGCTACAGCTCTTCCATTTTTGTATTTTATAACTTGGTGAAACTTATTAACCACTCTTAGTCTCCGTTGTCAAAGTCTTAAAATATGGATAACTTATTGTCAATTGGAAATAAAGTGAAATAGGATCTAATAATACTTCATAATATGTCAGGAATATAATTTTTATTAATTACTCATTAAATCCTGATAAATGCCAGGTACTATTCTACATACCACAGATGAAGAAGTAACTTACATTACTACAGAATTGTCATGGAATGAATGTATTTTAAAAGGTAATGTATTACTTCCTGAAGAATCCAATGCCAAATATTTTCCAGTCCTTTTATTTTAGGCAGACAATAACTTTATTACTAGGTTTCCTGTTGCTAGTAAAGATTTAGATCCCATTTCTCTGGATTTTTCTTCTGCAATAAGAAGTAAAGTAGAAGAAAACACAGCACAACAGTAACAGTACTAATTGCTAAGTAAGATGTGACCCATGTGTAAGGCATTCTGTATCAAAACGCATGACTGGCAAATTTTAAAATCACCATGACATTTCAGTTATAAAATAGTGGCTGATATCTGACACTTACTGAAATTCTGCACAAGTGTTTGTGCTCAAGCCTGCATACTTGCATGTGGGCGCGCACACACAATCACACACACACACACACACACACACACAAACCTCCTTTGATTCAATAGTAAGAGCTCAAGTTTCTGTCAGTGGCCATGTGTACAGAGCATGCTGCAAATGAACAACACCACTGGTGACAAAAGCAGAATCAGTGACAAAGCCCTCTCTGCAGCATTAGCCACCACAAGCATCTGCTTCAAGCACTGCCCGTTCAATTCAGTCATGACCGGAGTCCTGCTCTGACACCAGGAAGCATAGAGGCTCTCTACTCCTGCCTCAATGTATTATTATCTTTTCTATAAAACTATGATTGTAATTATCTTTTCTATAAAACCAAACTCGGCATAAGGATGAAAAATAATGTAGCAGGTATTTTAAATGTCAATTAAAAGTATGTGTTTGCCAATATGGATGCTTGGTGTGTTATTTTGAAACAAAAATATCCTGCTGCATACCGCCCCTCCCATGTTGTTTCACTTCAGAAGCAGCAGCGCCATCTTCTGGAATAAGTGAAATAAGAAATTTTAAAAAGTCAGAATCCTGAGGAAAATGGATTATGTACATTTGTGCACCAAAACCTAAAGTCTGAAGATGCATGCCAATTGCTAATCACCGGGAAGAAAAAGACGGAGCTAATTTCTGGTGTTAACCAGCAACTGCACAAGGTCAGCAACCTCTCTTCTAGTAGGGAGACTGTGTGAGCACCTCGTGTCGCCACAGCATTTCTTAACATAAAAATATAAAAATTAAACAGAATTAAAGAGAAGCTGTAAGTCCCTCTACCTGTCACTACATATGAATGTGACACAAAATGGAGCCAAGAAATTTCCAAAAGAAAAGTGCTGCAACAGGACCACACACAGTCATTAAATGATACCACAGGCTGGAATCCCAGACAGATTAAATCAGGGCATATGGAGCGCTGAAAACAGTCTTGAAAATTAAAGTTGATGAAGACATGATTTTTTTCTGGAAGAGGTTTTAATGGACATAGCTAAATGGAATGCATGGATTTGATGACAGAGGAGGAGAATCCAGAAGAAGAGCAAAAGATATGAAGTTCCCCAGGGCCATAAATAGTATGGCAAGCAGAATTCCAAGATGTCCCATCTAAGATTCTAAACCCCTGGTACACATTTCCTTTTGCCAAGTTATTCAATCAAATGGTAATCTAGGGACCACTGTGAGAGAATTTTGTGTGAAGTTTACTTTAAGATACAAAGAACATTGGTATGGTCCTGACTTAAACACATGAGTCCTTTAAGTGAGAGGTGTACTAAATCTGGTTGCAGAAGAGGAAGCCAGAAATCTGAAGTACCACTTTACAATTGTTGGCTTAAGATGAGAAGAACTCGCAGGGTTGAGAAGTGTCCCCTGCTGCTAGCCACCATGGGCATGGGTACATCAGTTCCACAACTGCTAATAACTGAATTCTGCTAGCAACGCAAAGATTAGTTAGAAGATTTTCCTCTAGAGCCTAATTCTGAGAATTCTGCCTGGATGACACCTTGATTTTAATCTATGAAATCTTGATCCTTAAACTTTGGCCAGATAATGTATCTTTTTTAAAAACAGGATCTCACTATATAGCTGGCTGACTTTGAACTCTTTGTTTAGACAGGGTGGCGCTGAATTCACAGAAATTCACCTGCTTCTGCCTCTGAGTGCTGAGATTAAAGGAATGCACCACCACACCTGACCCATGCTATATATTTAAACCATAGAATTGTGAGCCTTTTCGTGGGTATTGACTTAAACTACTATGTTTGTGAAAGTTTGTTATGTAGCAAAAGAAAATTAACAGTCAGATAAGAGCAGACAGGCTTGAAATTGCTTTCTAAGGAAAGAATTTCTTGCAACTATACAGCTCATATTTGCTGTGATGGTTATGCAATCTGTCCTTTCTTCTTGCAATGCTTAGTCTTGATTTTTAAATAAATACTTTGGGACACATGAAAAGATTAATGTTTTGTTAGGCACTAATGATCAGATTTTTCAATGTAAGGACATCATCATCTCATATTCAGGTGCCTTCTTATTTTCCAGTAGCTAGGGGCAATAATCTAAGTATTGAACTGCTAATATATAGGCATGGACCAATCACCCAATCTATCAGAGAGAATATTGGCTGTTTACTATACAGCTGACCACTAGCCCAATACCAGACCTGCCAAAACAAATGAACAAACAAACAAACATGGTGTTCCTGAAGGGAAACAGGCATGAACAAAGGTTTTTAATTGGTAGCCTATTCTGGGAAGTGGGGAATGAGTTTTACAAAGTTTATAATTTCTAAGCATCATCATGCCTTTACTTTTAGTTTGTTGTTGTCACTGTCTTCTATTTTTGGTTGTGAGCCCATGACTCTCAATAGTTTCACTCTTAATGTAAAACTCAGGTAGAAAAAAATAAAGACTAAGGAAAACTGCATTTAAGACAAATAATGAATAATTATTTTGTATGCCTCAAATATATCATAGAGATCAGTTACTCTGAGCCAATCACTAAATACTGCATGATCCCATTACTGTACTGTAAAAAAGGAATAGTTCATCTGAAGGCTAGATTCAACTAAACATCCCTGTTTGGATTTGCCATTATTTGTTTCCCTTTCTTCTGCAACTCTTTTCATTTAGAATAGATACAAGCTTCTAGTCCTTGTAGATTTCAAGTTTTGTCATATTAACAACTAAAAATCACACTTTTGCTATACCTCTGTACTGTAGCTCTCCATTTCAACACTTTCCTACACCAAATTTGGGGGCTGCCATGATGGTCTCCCAATTCCAAGCTTGAGCACTGAGGAAACTAGCTTGTCTTTTCACTGCCCCATTGTGCTTCTATGTCACCACCTAGTCACAGGATGAGATGGCCATGCAGCCACTCCAGCAGAGCTTAGTTTACTTCCAGCCAGTCACCACACTCATGCATGGAATCAATCCTTATCGATTGCCATTTGCCTGGGAGACTTCGCGGCTTGTTGTTTGACAGAACTGTTGTTATCATTGCTAACTCACACTTCCCTTTTTACTCGTGATTAAGGTCTTTAAAGAGAAGTTCAATAACCATGAGGGCTACCTAGTTAAGCCACAAAAAGAGGGGGGAGATGTTTCTTTACATGTAAGAATAAATTGCAATGCTCCTTTGGCTCCCTCAACTGTTTTAGGAGAATCTTAGTGAAAGGAGTAGGAGAAAGAAAAGTTATTGTACCTTCCTCTAATGCGCCCAGAGTTATTGCCATGCCATGTACCTGTTTTCTTTGGAACTGTCACGCTGAGCTTTACTGAGAATTACCGTGCTGGTGGGAGGATTTGATAAAGCTTGTGCACTGTTACCTTTGCCGGAGTTCCCGGCTTTAGTTTCCTTTTCATTTCACCTGCTGTCTATCTGAATCAAGCACTTGTGATTTTCTTATGTCCACCAAAGGATTATAGCTAAATAACTTTATTAAAGGCCAGTGAACTGAAGTTCAATTCTCTCACACTCAGACATACTTTGTGGAATATATGAAAGCTTTAACATACATAAACACCTCTGCAGTTTGATTTCTTGTTCCAGTACACTTGCTAAGAGTGCATATAACTGAGCCTTTTAAAGCATTATTAACACTCTAACAGATACCTAGTAAATCCTAATGCCACACAGCCTCTCAGTTCTGAACTGAGGCAATAGCTTGTACGCATTCAGTTATCTCCTATGACAGAGAAGAGATAATCTGTGAATCTAACTGAAGGGCTCAAAGACTGTTAATGGATACTGGTCCATGTATTTCTGGTGTGCTCTTTCTGCACGTTCATCTGGGTATCCACCATCAAAAGTATCCTGAAAGCCAATTTAAGCAGTACTCTAGCAATTATCTCCATTCACTAGCGCTGCTTGTCTGTGCCAGGATGATGATTGCAGCACATCTACAAGGTCCTCCACTGCCTCTGGCTGGCACTATTAAATTACATTTAGTGTAAATTTGGGGCTACATAAGTATTTCTGAGTTTAAGTCCTAACATCAGAAAACCATACAGGATGCACACAGAACCATTTCATATGATTTATTAGAACAAAATAGGCATCCTTTCCCAAGTGTATGCAGTTTAGGAACTACATTGTCTCAAGTGATCATTTGTATTTATTACCAGGAAACAAAGATACACACCATGTAGGGAGTCTCCATAATCCTAACTGAAGCCTGACATACTTAATACCCTTAGAAACATTACTGTGCCCTGGAAACAATGTTTTACAAGAAAGGGTGTGTTCTCTAGCACACTAGCATTAGCGTCACCTGCACGTGCTCAGAAATCGAGACCATCAAGCCAACCACAGGCCCTCTCGACCAGAATCTGTATCTCAAAGTTATTAATATTAAATAATTATACATTTGAAAATTATATGGGGTCTACCTATAGAATGTTAGCTGCTTCTGCTTCTCAATGACTCTACCCTTACCTTTGTCTTCCTGGCAGAATGTTAAACACATACAAACACACACACACAAACACACACAGAGAGAGAGAGACAGAAGAGACAGAGAGAGACAGAGAGAGAGAGAGAGGATAGACATGGTGATTCAAAGGAGTAATCCTAACCCTTTAAAAACTGAAGCAGGAGGGCCATGAATTGAAGGGCATCTTGGATTATATGGCACAGTCCTGTATAAAAAGAGAAAAAAATGTGTAACAAAGATAGTTAACATTTATAAAATGATTACTACATGTCAGGTACTCAACAACCATACACAGCTCCCTGAGGTAAACTTACTGACCTCTGAATGCATAGGTCTGCACCAGGTCCTCTACATATATGTCATGGCTTCCACTTTAGTGTTTCATGGGATTCCCAAGTGTGCAAACAAGTGCATCTCTAGTTTCTGTGCCTTCTCTAGTGCTCTTTTCCTTATTTGTATTTGTTTTGTCCAATTCCAATGTGTTAGTTTTTAGTTTATGTTGTGTTTCATTATTTTTTTAAATGTTTACTGTGCTTATTTTATAGGAGACAGAACCCAGACAACTGTCCTCAGAGACATTTTCCTAGGCCCTACAGCAAGCCGTTAACGTTTTCTGATGCAGTAAGAAATATTTTTATGCAACTTTGACAAGCTTATACCAAAAGATGAACATGGTACCCCTTCCTGGAGATACTGGTGCAATGGGGATGGCTGTCAAGGATTTTTTTTCCTCAGTCAAGTTGGAAAACAAGCTTGCATGTCTAGTTATACTTCTGGCATACACTTGGTACTTAGACCCCCAAATTGCACTTTAGCAGGTATCAGTTTTATACCACAAATGTAGGAATTGTTATATCTGGACCAACAATTTGGTTTTTGTTCTCAATCTCCAATTAGGTAGAAATTACAATACCAGGGCTGGAGAGATGGCTCAGTAGTTAAGATCACATAGTGCTCTTAAATAGGACCCAAGTTCAGATCCTAGCACCCACATGGGTAGTTCACAACCACCTGCAACTCCAGCTCCAAGGAATCTGAAACCCTCTTTTGGTTCCTGTGGGCAACTTTACTCAGATGTACATATTGTAACACACATACACACACAAACACACACACACAGTTTTTAAAATATTCAAATTTTTTGAAGGAAAGTATTATTGCACGCAATCCAAGGTGGCAGCTATGGCCTGTGGGGATGTTCTTGTCTGCTTGTTTCCACTTGGACCCTCACTTCCCCACTCATTGGTTTTGGTTTTGATAGTTCCTAAAACATTTTTGTATTTATTAGTTTTAACATTTTTTTTCTGTACAATATATTTTGATTTTGTTCTATCCCTTCTCCAAACTCCTCACAGATTCTTCCCATCTCCTTAACCACCCAACTTCATGTTTTTTTTTTTAAAAAAACTCCCCAAATCAAAACAAATTTAAAAAATCAAGAACCAAAAAATACTAAACCAAAACAAATCAAAACACAAAACAACAACAAAACACATACACAAAAAACTTGGGTTCTATTTTCTGTTGATTAACTATTCTTGAGCATGGGGCCTGCCCTAGAGCATGGTTGATATACCCAGTGACACTCCATTAAAGCAAACCGATTTTTTCATTCCCAGAAGTCATCAACTGCCAATAGCTTCTTGGTTAGTGGTGGGACTTTGCCTACTGCCCTCATAGGTGCTGGAAATTTTTCTGGTTTGAATCACCACAGGTCTTCTGAATGCTCTCACAGTCTCTGCGATTTCACATATGTATCAGTCCTATTGTTCCTGGAAGATGCTCTCTCCTTGGAATCATTTACCACCTCAGGCTCTTACATTCATTCCACCTTCTTTTCCTCATAGATCCATGAGCCTTGAGGAGAGGGGTTTGCTAAAGACATTCCATTTAGTGCTGAGTGCTCCAAAGTCTTTCACGCTATGCACATTACCCAGCTGTTACCACTCTTTTTTTTAGCGTTCCACAATACACTGAACTACATGCCTCAAAAGCATACCAACTTCAAATGTATTAGCTATTTATGCCAGGCCCATTCCACTGTCAAGTGTATGAAGCATATTCTGATGCTCCTACCATAAAACTCCATGACAGGATCTCAAACCCACCATACTTATTATAGAGAAACTTCCTGTGTTTTCATCTGGAAAAGGAAGAATTCGATGTAAATCACCAGTGTCCTCTATATCTACATGAGATTTCTGCTTGAGATACTAGCAAAAACAGGGCATTAGTATGCTCCAAAGACATTTTCTCTGGGAATACCAAAACCGACTTTGTGGTAGCTTCTTGACTTTCCCTGACTCATTTTTAGCATCTGTCTACAGTGGAGGGCAGTAAAATTTACTGATACTTATTAATTTCTTCAAAACTATGCTATAGGTTTTTCTGTTTCTCTTTAAAGTATAATCTTTTGGAGTCCAAATACCAAGAACTCAGTTAGTTCTGCCTTCTGCCATAAATTCAGAGTAAAGTTATTGAAGCTAGCTACCCAAACACAGAATGTGTAATGACAGGAGGAAATACAGGAGAATGGCATGCATATTAATATTAAAAAATACTAAAATATTATTCTGCTGCATATTTAAATACTATGGAATTGTCTACCTTTTCATCCCACCTCCAGCTATAATGAAAGCAGCAACGATGACATGACAGGGACTTGTTTACACCATCAGATAAAAGGAGAAAGCATAATCCACTGTTTCAAACTTATTCTACCATGCTAGCAACTATTAAATTTTGCCTTCTGAAGAAATAGACAAACCTCTGTTTCCTTGGTGCCCTTCATTAGGGTTCCAGTAAAGAAAACCTTCTAATCTGAAAAGTTTATACACATTATTGGTGAAAGAAACCTGAAAGGCTTGTCGAATTAACCTTGGCAATAAGAAGGTTAGTATTTTTGAGTATCAATGACATGCCAGATGCCCTGCTGATTCTTTTTTTTGTCTCACTTTATTGCTCCACAAGAACCCATGAGTGCATTATTTCCTTACTTTTTCCTATGAGAAGTATAGCTAGGTTTTAGAAGTGGTAGAAGTAAACAGATGTTTTTGAAAATCAAAATTAAATTCACTTCACAATCACTGCATTCTATTGCAGAACAAGAGAGAAGTAAATGCCACAACTGATTAAGCTGGAATTGGAAGACATCTGCTGTCCTCTAGAAGATCAAGGACTATATGAATCAATTGGATGTGTATGTGTCACATGCCTAGAAAAGTAGTGCCATTTGATGTACCATTTCTATAACCTGGAAGCACCTATATAATCCTTTAATGACATATATGAGAGGATCGTTTTCTTTTTAAGGGTGATTGAATATTACATAAACTTTGGTAGATACAAAACAAAGATTTCTGACTCAAACATATTGTGATATGATAAGCCATCTTTAATTTAAATCTAAAGTTAAAACATGAGGATGTCCAACCCCTTTCAAATAGATCTCAGGCTTGAGAATACAAAATAAGATCCAGAACACTTATCCATATAAACAGAACCAATAATAGAGTAAGAAAAAACAAGTCAAATGCTATGCATCTGCTCATTTCTCTTACGCTTAATTATGTGATTCTATAAGCCTTAATGCACTTTATTTCCTCGCCATCATTTCATTCATAACATCTTACTGCCTTATTCTTATATTGACAACTGTTTTTGTTCCAAAAGCTATCACTATTACATCACAATTAGCTATGTCAGAAGTTGAGTCCAGTTAGAGTCAGGGGAGGCCTATAATCCTGTTACAAGCTCTTTTGTTTCTGGCTATAATTGTTGCTCTTGATAAAATGCTCCTTATGGGAACTAAATGACTAACACTTCTATAGCGCATAAAGAAACACAACTTATGCCTAATTGGGAAAACATGAACTAATGCTTAAGAGTCATCTACCCCAGCCCATGGGGCCCATAGTGCTCAGTAATGGCAGTGCTTTAGTCCTCCACACAGCATGTGTTTCTTTCATTGCTCTGTTTTCCTCATTTCAACTCTACTTGCCGAACATAAAAGATCTCCATAAGAACACTTCATTTCCTGGGCCAAAAGGAATTTATAATTAGAAAGTGACAGGTTACTCTATGCTGTATTTAAAGTGCTTTCAGAACTTTGGGTGCCCTAAAAATGATCCCTTTGAATTTTGATGTGAACTTGTTGGTTTTAATCACTGAGTATCTATTCTTTCTTCCAGCCTTCTTCCCCATGGTGTCTCCCCTTCTGATGACTTCCCCACTGGAGAGATGTAATAGTAGCATATGTAATTATCCAATACACATTTCAAAGAACATTTAGAGCAATTTAACAATCACTGATATTTAAGCAGAACATTGTACAGCTTCACAGGATTTAAGAAATTAACACTTTTGATTATTATTTTAAAAGGCTTTCAAATTTTCTGCAAGAAGAGAGTGTGTGTGTCATGGTCATTATTGTTGCTTTTTTACTGGCTCCCACTCACTAGTGTTTAATCTCATTAGATTCTTAGGCAGATTGATAATTCCTTCTAAAATTACATTTTCATACTTTTTTTATCCAAAGGATAAACTTAAGATATTATAGATAGTTCAGGATACAGATATTACAAAGACTAAATGCCCTAACACTAAATACACAAACAAGGGGCTTGATGATAAAGAAAATTAAATGACCTTATCAAGAATTCATCATACTCTTTATTTTTCTTCCTTCCTTCATTCAAAGAGTTTATCTTATTTTCCTGATTCTACAATCCTTAATCTCACAGGAAAATTTCATATATTCAATGAAGAGATGCAATCATTAATTTAATGGTGATAGATGTGCAAAATATTTATTAAGATAAACAATTTACAATGACATTAATTAATGCAGAGCAAATTGTTTTTTAATATGTAGAGTCAAAGTGACATTGCAGATGGCAACATTTACCAGCTTAACTACAGCTCCATGAAGTCTTACAAGCTACTTGTCTTTTTTTTAAGGGAAGCTTCAGGATCAGTCACTGTTCTCAGTCAATATCCATTTTTTCACTTCTACAGCAATCTCATAAAAGTATAGGGCATACGTAAAGTTTATAGGTTAGATCTGGGAAAGTGAGATTTTTCTTGCCAAAATTCAAGCCCCTCAGCAGCTAACAATCAAAAGACCAGGGATATGGAGATAGCTGCTGAAAGAACTTGAACTCTGGTTAGGTAAAAATGCAATGCTTTAGCCAAAAGTTACATAATAGCCAGCTATTTTAACCTCTATGCCATGTGGAAGTTGCCTGATCTCAACTGCAGATCCTTTAAAACATTAAAACATTTTTAGCCACATCACTAGTGCCTCCAAACGGTGCAGGACAATTCTGTATTCTGTCAATTATGTTTCAAATAAACGCTGATTGGCCAGTAGCCAGGCATGAAGTATAGGTGGGAAAACCAGACAGGAAGTAGAGGTGGGAAAAACCAGACAGGAAGTAGAGGTGGGAAAATGAGAACAGGAGAATTCTAGGAAGGCGGAAGCTCATTCCTCCACAGTCCTGTCCAGACAGTGGAGAAGCAGGATGTGACCTGCCTCACTGAAAAAAATACTGAGCCGTGTGGCTAACATGTAGTAGAATAATGGGCTAATGTAAGTTATAAGAGTTAATACGAAGCCTGAGCTAATGG
>LOJH01053280.1:0-12212 GCA_001685095.1 Ellobius talpinus
AGAAAGAAAGAAAGAAAGAAAGAAAGAAAGAAAGAAAGAAAGAAAGAAAGAAAGAAAGGTCAGTGAAGTTTGTCCTGGAAGCAGACTCCCTGACAGATTAAATTCAGGGTAACTGGGGCAGATGGGAAGGGAAGCCTGCTTCCTCAAGAAGCCTGCCTCTGTTTAAATGCTTGATCGTTTACTTGGTCAAAAGATCTGGAAGAGACTCCAAAAGTCAGAAGACTGAGAAAGCCACACATCAAGTTCTGACAGGCCATCTCAGGACTGGGCACCCTGGACACCCTTTCTCTGCTCATCACCCCGAGAAGTAAAAGAGCAGACACAGTAACTGCCAGAAGAGTCCCCACTGTGGATTCTCAGCTACTATCCTGAAGATAACTATCTATGTCTTGACATCCCTTGCCCTAAAGGGAAGCTCCTGCCATGGGCCGCATGACTTGCGGACTGCTTCCTCTTTGCTCTCCTACACCGCCTGCTCCAGCCACTTCCAGGAGCCCTCTTTTATCTCCTCCTCTCTGCTCACCCACAAGGGCATCTGTATGTCCCTTCTCCATCAACAGCTGTCACATTGACAAGTAGCTGATGTATGGCCCGCACTGTAACAGATCCAGGAGATGTGCCAATGGATGTGGCCCCCAGCGTCTTCCCATCTTAACTGAGTGGCCTCCCTGCCCCATCTGTGCAAACTGCAGTGAAATAAAGAAGGCTGAGTTCAGGTGCGGTGGTAGATAGGCATACAGCCTCTGCGGGACAGCGTAGCTTTTCTGTGTGAACCTGGAATAGAGCTGGGAGTAATGTACCCATCAAAGAGTGTGCACCAAGAGCGAACCTAATATAAACTGGGTATTTTAACAAATAATAACTTATCTGTGTGGGTTCCCTGTCCAGCAAGTGTCTCGCCAGTGTGAGGTTATAAGGGGAAACAGAGTCAGGGTGATATACGCAATGCCCCTTCCCTATGCTGGCCTGAATTCACAATGGTGTGAAGTGCTCCATATGCCATAGAAACCGTACTTTGATGACTGGATTTGGCTCTTTCCCCCGCACTGGCGCTATCTGGTCTGATTCTCCACAATCCTGAAGGGAAACAGCAGACACTCCGAGGGTGTGACTGATGGGAAAGGCAACGAGACAGGAATGTGTACAGTCGGGAACAACTAAGCTGGCATATTAGTAAGAATTATATTTTTGTACGACAAAAATACCTTCTTCGTTCTTCGTTTCATAAAGCAAATTGGGCCAAGGCTGGATACAATGTTCTTGGCTGCCAACAATGGACAGCACTCTTTATCTGGATATGGGAGAGTGGAGCCTTCAGGAGAATACGCAAGTTTTTGTGTTTAGTCAAATGGTGCCCAGGTTAGAGAAATCTGGAAAACTCCAGAACTCAGCCCCTCATAGTAAACAAGGAATGTGATTCTTACAACCCAGAAAAGCTGACTGAGCCACAATAAGCTGGAGGTGTATGCTGAAGTCATGGCATGCAATAAGGGCAATAAGGCTATAGAGGCCTCATTTATGCCCCCACCTAGTCACACACATAGGGCTGTGTGGAGAGGTCTGGGAGACCCAACAGCATTACTCAGGAGACCAGAACCTGCTCATGACCAAGTCAGCTGGTCAGCCAGTGTGTTAGTCAGCATTCCGTGTGACAAAATGCCTGCACTGGCTATTTTTGTCAGCTTGACACAAGCTAGAGCCCCTGGGAAGAGGAAACATCCACCGAGGAATTGCCTTTATCGGGTTGGCCTGTGAGCATATCTGTGGGGCATTTTCTTGATTGTCAGTTGATGTAGGAGGTCTCAGGCCACTGTGGGCGATGCCATCCCTAGGAAAGTGGGTGTGGATAGTATAAGAAAAGTAGCCAAGCCAACACACACACAAATAAATAAGTAATTTGAATTTTTTTAAGGTTTAGAGAGAAAGCTGGGGCCAGCCCAGAAGGACAATGTGTGGAATTAATTCCAATTAGCTTATGCACTTCCAGAATCTGTTTAACAAGTAGGCCCTGGTCAGATCATGTGATAGGAGACAGCCAATGTGCACTCCTGTCTTTCTCCTACAAGCAAACCCTAGAGGACCTTCAGCACCTGGGTGTTATGAGTGGTGTCCACAAGCAAACACCTAAGTGGCACAGGGTTTCATGCTCACCCTGGACTCCCTGGTGTGGTGGACACATCCTTTCTGGCTCAGGGTGACAGTTCCTCAGCAACATGTGGGGCACCAGGCACCTGCAGCAGCTGCTCTACCAATGGAACTGTGCTCAGCTTGAGTTAATGTCTTCATTGTGAGTGGAGGTTCGCACCCAGCAAAGGTGCTGTTGACTCGGAGGAACAGGTGGTTCTCTTTGGGGCTCTGACATCTTTGCTTCCATAGCCCACGTTCTCACTGTTCTCAGTGAAGCCATAATAGAACTCCCTTTCATACCACTCCAGGGCCCGTGCGTCTTCTGAATTGGTACAGAAGTCTAGAAGAGAGGGAGAGGGCCCTGCAGCCCAGAGAAGGAAGGACTTTCCCAGGACATGCAGCTCTGAGTGGAACTTGGCTGAGGCCTCTTGTTTCCTTGTGTTCTAAGCTTCCAAGGAAAACAGATATTTATTTCCTTAGTTCTGTAAGCAAGGCTGGCTGACAATGTATCTGTAGATACAATAAATAAACATTTGCCATTAACAAAAATATATATATGGAGAGAGGAAGAAGAAGAGGGAGAGGGATGGAGAGAAGGAAGGAGGGAGGGACAGATGAGAGAAAGGGAGAGAGGATATACCAAGTTGGACCCTCTGGCTTTGGAGGAATCATAAGCACTGAGACATTTGAATTGTGAGGACGGGGGTGCTTTATTGCTAACAGGAAAAGTGGCAAGGTCTAATGACCTGGTATTTGTTTCTCTATGCTTAAACATTAAAAAATAATAATAAGGAAGAAAAGTAGGGAAGTAAGCAGGGAGGCAGAGAAGAAGTGTAACCTTCCTGGAAAAAAAAATGAAGATATTCTGAACAGACACTTGTGCATTCAGACTGTTGGGGTCACGGTCCCCAAGAAACTGGACTCTGCTCAGGAGCTTTACTGGCTAAGAGAAGCACAAGCTGGGGCCATGGAGCTGGCCAGAGAGGAGCTCGTCTACCAGAGAGGGTTTCCACAAAGTTGTACAACTAGAGCCAAGACAATGATGTGTCAGTAATGGCAGGACCACTCGCTGACGAGACCTGCTTAGTTTTCATGCCTCTGGCCTTCTGTTTAACCCTAGACCTTCAGTCAGAACCCCAAGATAGATTGGGGGGTCTTTGGGGCTCTTTATTTGTTTCTCTTCCCAATGTGGCTGCTCTGAGTAAATCTGTTTTCCGCTTTTCACTATGACTTGTCTGTTGGGGTTGAGTGGGAGAGCCTGGCTTGGGCTGCCAGAGCCCAGGCTCTGACCGTGACAACAACAGAAAAGAAAGGAAGGGAGTGAAGAGAGAGGGGAGGAAAATTCTCCAACTGATAGGTAGGCTTGAGTGTCCCGGGACCCCGTGCCATCTCTATGAGCCAAGAAGATGACTGGCTCTCTAGGGAGAGGGTCAAAGGAGGGAGGCTGTTGGAGGTGAGAGCAGGGACAGGGCTTTAATGGCCTCACCTCCACAATCTTGCCCTGCCCATGTCTCAGGAGGGTGACTTTAACAGGGCCCCTTAGAAGCTGTGGGACAAGAATGGCAGACACAGGGAGAACAGTGAATCTTAGGGCCAGGCCTGAGCAAATATCCTGGAAATTACCCTCTTCTAGTCACCTGGTGGACACAGGGAGGGTGGTTAAATAGGGTGGCCTGACCGGCCAGCCTGGGAAGACCTTGACTGCTAGGTAAGGCAGAGAAGCATCTGGTCAGTTTTCACCTTCTTCCCCGCAGAGTGTGTGTGTCACCCTGAGCAGAGGAGGCCAGCCCAGCGGTACACTCAGCCCAAACCCACAGGAATTCACCTGCTAGGGTTCAGTATGATGGCCCTGCAGGCGAGCATGGGCAACTGCAAGATGGGACCCAAACCAGCCCTCAGAAAGTCAGCCAGCTTATGACACAGCCTCTTGGGCCAGACTTCTTGTCTTTGTGACCTTTCCACTGGGGACACAGACCCTTTTTTTCACAGAGAGGAAGCTGGGAGAGTTTAGAAAGATGAGTTGACCCATCTGGACTTCATCTGTAGAATGGTGTAGCAATGTCCTTTGCCCGTACTGGACCTACAAGAGGCGGACAGTGAGGGTCACCTAGGCTGGTGCTCCCCAAAGGTGGTCAGGGTTACCACCTGACTTGGGAACTGACTGGGAATGCCAAGTCTCAGGTCCTACCATGGACCCACCAACTCAGTCGCTCTGGGGAAGGGCCCAGCAACCTATCTGGAAGACCTCCAAGGGCTGACACTGATTGGATTTGCTTGGCACTTTCCAGGCATGTACTACCAGCACCGCCCCGCCCCGCCCCATCCCACCTCAGCTAGTGTTTGTTTACTTAAGCAAGTAAGGGACGGAGGTTTTCATATCTAAGAAGAATCAAGATTCTAGCACAAATCCCCACCACGCTGTTGCCATCCCTGAGGTGAGGTCACCATGACGGATGGATCAACTGCCACAGGGCCTGGCTGCCCATTAGCTGCAGTTCGCAGAAGGTGAGGATTTCAATGACCCGGTTCACAAAGGAGGCGTGCAATGCATGTATGGCCTGGACCAGGCTGCCTCGTCCTCCCTGCTTGTGTGTGGTATTAACATAATGTCCCTTGCAAAAGCGATTAGAGTCACAGACAGCGAATGTCATTAGGTAGCTACATCCTGCTTCCACCAGCCAGGATGACTAAACAAGCTAATTTAATCAGCACCAATTTGCACACAAGCCCAGCAGCTGGGCTGCAGCAGAATCCTGCNGACTGTGGGGGCAGCTCACCCCAGGGCGCTGCTTGTATAGAGGACAAGTCTGTATAGAGAAGGTTATTTCCACCCTTGGAAAGCCATTGCCTGTGCCCTACAAGGAATAAAGGTAGCAGGAAACAGCAAACAGGGTTGGCATGCCAGCCTCAATGGTCTTACTGTGCAGTTAGGGGAGGGGTCATCCCCCAGGTGCATCCCCCACGGTTTCCGGAGAAGCCAGCTTGGAGGTCACCTTCATCCAAGTCTCTGTTCTCTCATGTGCTATATAAAGTTCCTTGAGCCCTCAGACACTTGAGATCTCTTGGTTCAATGTCCCTGTTGATAAATGGGGTGAGTGTCTAGTTCTCACTCTTGATGCTGTGGGGAGAATTAATAGGTGACACAGCCAGTGTTCTGTGAACAGAGTTGTCATTGCTGTTATTCTTGCCCATGAAATGTCACCACGGACCTTCCATGCATCAGGACCAGGCTCTTGGGATGTCAAGTCTGGGATGTCCCTATCCTTGCCCTCAAGGAACATAATAAAATGGGGTGACAGAGGAGTCATCTGTCCTGCGGTAGGTTCTGTGAGAGATGAACAGAATGAGGACCCAGGATCCAGTTGTAGAGAGGTTGACGCTGCAGCTGAGGTTTGACGAGCACATTGTACTCCCACAACAACCCAGAGCTGAAGCTGGAGTTCCCTGGGGGCAAACAGGTACCTGCTGCCCAGGAGAGAAGCTGGCAAATCTTGGCCTCAAGGTAGTAGTAGAGTTTCTGCAAGGCAGCGGGAGGGGTCACAGGGCAGTGTCCCGGATAGAGAGCCCCTCCCTGCCAGGGGACTTCCTAAGCCCTCCTACAGCTGTGTAAGAGAGGAGGGACAACCAACTCACAGTGTCCCACCTTGTCATCTGCTCTGTTGTCACAGCTGTAGCACCCTAAGAGTTAATGTCATTTAAATCCCTCACTGAAAAAAGAAATGCAAAATTTCCATGGAAAACTAGTACCTTTGGCCATGGACAGGAATGTGTAGAGGAAGTGAAAAGGAAACCAAG
The DNA here is from genome assembly GCA_001685095.1 of Ellobius talpinus. NCBI lineage: Eukaryota > Metazoa > Chordata > Mammalia > Rodentia > Cricetidae > Ellobius > Ellobius talpinus. The sequence goes on from LOJH01053280.1 coordinate 5,923, forward strand.
TCACATGCTGCCAGCCCAACGCTGTCACTTCCTGCAGACTCAGGGGGGTGGGATGGGGTGGGGGTCTGGGGAGCTAGAAAGCTGACAGGTGTTGAAGGAGATGTTCATCTTTGCCCTGTCCCTGGGGAGGTTTTCTTCTGTATAGCCACATGGGGACCGGAGGAGGAATGCTTCCACAGGCGTTGGTAACTGGATGTGCACTGCCTCCGCCATGTTCTTGTATTGCACAGGTAAACCCACCTACTGCACAGGTGTGCACTGGCCTCTGTTCTTGTAGTTACAGTTAGTCACCCACCCCCTGGTCCCGTGCTTTGGGAACCGCTGGCCATTGTAACCTTGGCAGCCACATTCTTTCCAGTGCTGTGAATTAGAACTAACCAGGTGTGACTGTGGGGCCCGACAGGACCCAGCCTCTATGGATGTACTGAGAGGTGCTGGGCACAGCCACAGTGCCCCTAGCGTGGCTCCGTGGGCGGAGCTGTGGAGAATGGCTGACACACTCTGATGCAGCTCTTCACAACACAGCCCTGTGTCTCCTAGCCATGTGACAATCTGAAGGAAGTCACATGAGCCACGAGCCCCAGTGTCCTTCAGCCAACTCTCTCAATGCTGTGAGAATTAACCAGAAACTGATTCCCTCTGCTGCTGATTCTTGCTGCTCTCACAGAAGTCACTCTGCAAACGGTCAGGTCCTTGTATTTATCCATTTAATTTTGATCTTCTAAACAGCCTTCACATAGAATGTAAGGATCTGGAATTAAGCCTGGGGGGGAACAGTGCCAATGAAATGATTCTGAAGGAGTTTGAGGAGCTCTATGTCCCTATGTCCCCACCTCAACCTCACCTGAGGCTAGAGACGCTCCATGAACCAGGAAGGGCGCAGGGTTATACTAAGGGAGAAGCCAAGCTCTGGAATGTCCTGGACCATTTTCCACGCTGTGACAAAACATCCAAAGTCAAATACTTGATAAGGAACAGATATTTATTTAACTCACTGGTCTAGAGGCTGAAAGTCCCCACAGCATGCCACCAGTTTTGGCACATCACCTCCTGGCTGATGACACCACAGAGTTCACACAGCAAGACTGGAAGCCTGAGAGCTGGAAAGGGCTGGGCTTACTCTTTCATAACAACCTCCTATGGAGAACTGACCAAGGTCCCAGAGAGCTAGGCCATGGCAGCAAGCATGTCCACCCACCTCCTACCAGGCCTTAGTGCTCCCTTCACCTACCATACTGGGTAACAACCTCCAGCACACAAGGCTTGGGGGCCACATCGAAACCTCCACAACAGTTAGTGGACCATCTACCTCCTCCCCCTTCTCAGTCCAGCTAAACTCACTAGGCCCTGCAGGGGGGTGCAGAGACCCCAGCTCCCAGCCTGCTACATACACACCGTTGACTGAGGCCCATGTCACAACCTTAAAAGACAGAAAAGATGAATCACATATTTTCTGTGAGCACCCAGCAGAGCCTCAGCCCTGGTGCTAGGGAGGACATGAGATGCCAACTGTGAACCTGGGAGCCATAGCTACCCAGTCTCCAGCCTGGTACAAATGAGCTGCCTCCCTGTGCCTCGGTTTCCTCGTCTGTAAAATAGTGACAATGTAGTGAGTTATGCAGAGTCCTGCAGAGAACCGACTCACACAGTCTGCTCAGGGGGAGCCCACAGCTGGTGTTGTGTGGTCTCTAAAGGCTCCTGGCTGTCTTTCCAACCTTGTGTAAAAATACAGGCTTTCCTGAAGGTGAAATCAGGAAGGTAACTCTGGAATCAGGTCTTTTGCGGTCTGATAAGAAGGCAGCACCACTCTCTGTACCCACAGAAGACTGGCTCCAGGATCCTCACAAATACCCAAATCTCCTTACATCCCCTCCCATGTACTCTGACCTTCTCTTGCGGGTTTATAATCCCTGATGCAGCACAGCTGCTGCGTAGGTGACTGCTCTGCTGTGTCATTTGGGGGACAGTGACAAGGAAACAGACTGCAGCTCCTCTATGGGGGAGCTTTTTTTAAAAAAAGTACTTTCTATTTGCAGTTGGTTAAGTCCAGAGCTGCAGATCCCACAGGGCTAGAGGGTGACTGAGTAGCATGTGACCTGGATTAGCAGTTCTTAACCTCCCCTGCACATTCCAGTCCATCTGGGGAGAACAATCCCGCAGGAAGGCTTGCCCCAGGCCAGCTGCTTCAGACTCCCTGGAGGTGAAATCCTGTGACTGAAACCTAAAGGACAAACTTGAGGTCAGACAAAGGGCTGAAATCCAGCCCCTACAGCTCTCAACATGGCCTTGGGCAAGTCACCCACCCACCCAAGCCTTGGTCTCTGTTGCCAAAGAGCAGCAGTGAATCCACATCCTCCCAGTAAGGACACAGAAATTCAGAGACAGCTGGAAAGAGTGGAGCCTCTGGACAAGTTGATATTTACAATATAACACTCAACCACGGCAAATCCACTGAGCCTCAAGACCCAAGTATTTTCTTCTGCAGTTATTTTGGTGCATTTGCTTGGTGTTTGCTAAGCCTCACCTTGCTATAGGAAAATTGTAAGAATGCCAGGCACAGCTGCTTCATAAATATTGTGAAGTTATTCAAAGCAGGCCTCGCCTGCAAACCCGGATACTTTTCTGGCTTGGTCTTCCACTGTTATTTTTGGAAGAAGGAGGGAGTCTTTGAATGGAACCAGGCACGAGCCCAGATGGAGAGGGAGATAACCTTTAAGAGCCATCCCTTTCCAGAAGCAGCTGCTAGCCTGTTTGGAGGATGCTCCTTTAGACCCTGCAAACCTACCCTGGCTGCAGAGAATCTTAGCTCATAATCCTTCAGTGCCTATGGGAGGAGGAAGGTGGGATGTTCCAGAATAAACTCAGGAAAGCTGGATTCCAAGTTTACTAGCGATGTGGCTGGAAGCAGCTGCTTTGACCTCCCCGAGCCTCAGAGGCCTTCTGTACTCATGGCCACTGCTACTCATTCACCTCACTTGCTCCCCTTGTGGCTTCGGGGAGGCCCTGAGTCCCTTTCCTGTGTCCCTCGCACATCACCACAGATTGGGTGTTTATTATCATGTGGTTCTGAGGCTGGACGTTTAAGCTAAAGTCCTGGGCCGCTCCAGGGTGGCTCCCTTGCTCCCCTGGCAGCCACGATGGTTGCTGACATTGCTTGACTTGTGACTGCGTGGCTCCGAGCTCTGCCTGCAGCCATTGCCCCCTTCTCTCCTCTTGTCTTCTCCTCTGGGATGTGAGGAGTCACCCAGAAAATCCAGGATGGTCTCATTCCCAGATCTGTCTAACTCTACTTTCTGTGGTTATAGCTGAATACCAGAGACTGACTGTTTTATAAAGAAGAGAAGGGCTTTTATTTAGCTCCCTGCTCCGGAGTCTGGAAAGTCCAGAAACACAACAGCCTGTGGGAAGGGCCTTGGACTGCATCACCATCGTCACCAATCATAGTCACATTCCTATTTTATGTCTAAGCACTCTGGGACATTCACACTCAGGTTGAGTGTCCCCAGCCCAAAATCTGGCAAATTTTGATCTTGGATTGCTGGCTTTGGGGATATTTGCCTATATGTCGAACTATCTCAGGAAAGGGGCCAATGTTTAAACATGAATTCGACTTTTTTCAAAATATACCTCACGCAGAGCCTGGAGTAGATTTTATCCAATTACTTTGCTGCACCTGTTTTGACTGAGACGGTCCAGGAAGTCAGGCGCGTGGGTCTCCATCTGTGAAGTGACGTCAATGCTCCTTTCGGGTTTGGGAGGATTTGGGGATTTGGGGGACTTGGGGCTTTCAATTTGGGATCACCCCATTTATAAGCTTACAAAAGACCCCTGAATGAGCATGACCACCAATACAAAGAAACAAACAGCAGGAGAGAAGAGACAGGAGTGTCAGAGCAAAAGGGAACTGCTATAGTGTCCAGGGGCTCTGGCCTTGGGTTAGACCCTGGCTGAAGCACCTCTTGGAAGGTGGGAAACAGAGAGAAGAGGGGGTACAGGGTAGCTGTGCACACCTCATTTCCAGAGAGGACAGAGGTGAGCCTCCTGCCCAGCCCCCCAGGGCTGTGCACCTCGCTCCCCCAGGACCAACTGCAGTGACCCACCCTCAGACACCTAGGCTAGTTTCCCAGAGTCCCACCTCATTCTCATCACAGTGACCACAGAACACTCTTAACCATTCTACTGAGTTCAGCTCCTGCACAGACCTCAGCCCAAGGCCCACCTCCCAACCCAGGCCCCAGGGTAGCCTTCCTCATTCGGCTCCTGCCCACTGCCTAAGTCCTCCTGATTGCTCTCTGCACACTGGCTTTCCCCCAGCCCTCCCCTAGCTAAATCCACCCATCTCTTATCAACTAACACAATTTAGGGGAGAAACCGAATTCCAGCCACATCTGCTAAATGTGTTAATGAGCTTTATGTCAGTGTGACTGCAAAATAGCATGGTGGCAGGAATGCATGAGGGATGGAGGAGGGCATGGGGGATGGAGGAGGGCACGGGGGATGGAGGAGGGCATGGGGAATGGTGGCATGGTGACAAGAAGGCAGGGGCACCAAGTTAATATACCTAGGCATCTTCTTTGTTTCTGTGGTGGGCATGCTACAAACAGGAATCGATGGCGCCTGCTCTTCAGTTGAACTAAACCTACTTTTCTCGGGAAAGTGAAAAACAAGATTGATTTTGAGAGCACAGTGCCCGTGAGATTTTAAAAAGCACAAATTGTCCTAAGTCAGCACAGGTGTCCTTGTAATGAGGTCAGAGGGACAGTAGCATTTCTCCGTCTGTCCATGAGCAGAAGTCACCTGGGACCTACGAAATGAGATGCCGATTCCGGTTCCACGGGTCTTGGGTAGGGCCTGATGAAGTTCTGCATTTCTGCTTTGTTTGGTTTTTGAGACAATGTTTCTCTATGTACCAGTCCTGGCTGTTCTGAAACTCGCTCTGCATTTCTAACAAGCTTGGCCAACATTGCATGCCCCTGGAGTAGCAGGGCTCCATGACATTCCTGACACATGGGAGTCCAGCTGCCCAGGTTAGCCGTGCGCAGAGGGGATGCCCCACCCATCCTGCTGAATGGAAATCTCTTGTCATTCGAGTGTTGTCAGGGAGCACTAGCAGTACAAAGTCCCTTTGGTATGCATCTCTCCTCAGGTTCAGTCAAGAAAAGGGAAATATGATGGACAAAGGAACCCTGGGGAGGAATGGGGTGAGGTGGGGTGAGGGTGGGTGCAGGGCTTAGGTATTTTAGCCTTTGTAGACGTTTTCTCTCTGACCCAGAACGAATCATTTCACCAGGACTGAGACGGGAAGCTCACGAGGGACCAAAAGGCTTAGGTTGTGACTGACAGTCTCACTCACAGACTTGAACTTGGAAATTGGCCGCTGCCAGTCTCCTTTGAGCTTGTGTTTCCAGCCTGCACATGATTTTTGCCAGCACAGAAGGAACACCCTTTGCCTCTGCAGGTCAGGAATCTCAGAGGAGGCAGAAACAACTGGAGCAGGCAAAGCAGATCTTGGGAGCGCCTCACCCTGGACGTGCAAGCAGGAAGTGCAGGTGGGAACACAGGCTCCCCCCGGTTTGTTTCGCATTCCTCAGCTCCCCATTCCTGCCAGCTGGTGAGACAGGATTCTCAGAGGTCCTCACCCATCTAAACCCACCAGCCTTGGTGGCACAGCACTGCCTGTGTGGGTAGGGGCAACTGGTGCTATAAGCTGCAAGAAGGGTCCTTCCCTTCTGCCACAGCCCCTCTCCTGATACCTCCCCAATGTACTGTTTATCAGAGTCAGGAAGAATAGAGGGGTCCCCCTCTCCAATGAAGCTCCAAGCATCCTGGGACTAGAGGAGCAGGAAGAGATGAAATGCCCAGTCCCAGTGGCCTGGCTGCTAATGTCTTCCGTGTACCAGCTCCAGAAGGGGCTGGAGGATGTAGTTTGGCAACTGTTCAGTGTAGGTATACTTAAATAATGAAAAGTTTGGGATGTGGCGTTCAAGAGGGATTCTGGGACAGATTACTGAGGAGCAAGGTGTTTATCCAAAGCATTTTTTTTAACTCCTTGGACAAACAGAGAAGCAACAAGGCAGGCCTCTTGAAGAAAAGATCAGAATTCCCGGCTGTGTAGCAGCTTCCTGCTTAGACTGGATTGGTGGGAATCGAAGTTGTTTATTCTTTTTTTTTGTTTTTTTAATTTTTATTGAGCTCTACATTTTCCTGTGCTCCCCTCCCTACCTCTCCCCTCATCTCTTCAACCCTCCCCCAAGGTCTCCATGCTCCCAATTTACTCAGGAGATCTTGTC
>LOJH01053281.1:0-12211 GCA_001685095.1 Ellobius talpinus
ACACCCCTTTATGATAAAGGTTTTGGAGAGGTTAGGGATACAAGGGTCATACGTTTAACTTTTTAAAAGTAAATCCTCAAATTCAGACAAAATTTTAAGAAGCTACAAACAGCCAGAGGTATCTTTAAATGGAGAGAAAGAGTAAATTTGAGAACACTCATATTGCACCTTTTCCAAACTTGTGAAAATGGACTGGAAAGACAGACTAGTTGCTTGCTGTTTTTACAGAGGGGTTCCTAGCACCCACATCACATAGCTCACAAGTACCTGTAATGCCAGCTCCTGAGGAATCTGGTGATCATTTCTGGCTTCCACCAGCATGTGCACACACATGGCAGACATAAAAAAAACTATACACAGCACACACACACACAAATAAAAAAATAAAAATAAAACTTGTAATAAAAGAGCTAAGTCCATAAAACCTTTAAAAATACATGGTAAATCTTCATAACCTTGGGTTTGGCCATAGACTTTTAGATGTTCTCATATATAAGCAACAAAAGAAAAAATAAATTAACTTCTTCATACTTTCAAGGATATTACCTAGAAAATAAAAGGCCAACCTACAAAGTTAGTAAAAATATTCATAAATCATATGTCTGAGAAGGGTCAAAAATACAAACAATTCAAAAATAATGGCCAAAGAACTTGTGTAGACATTTCTCTAAAACTCAAAAAAAAAGTCAAAGGCACATGAAAAGATGTTCAACATTATTCGTCATTAGAGAAATACAAATCAAAACCATAGTGAGGAACCACTTCCCAACCACTGGGATGGCTATAATTAAAAAGTAGAAAACAGCATGTTGAGGATTGTAGGGAAATTGGAATCCCATATCCCACTGATGGAACTATAAAATGGCTCATATGTTATGGAAGACAGTTTGGCAGCTCCACAGAAAGTTAACTAGAATAACTGTATGAGTCAGGCATTGTAGCTTATGTCTGTAATCCCAGCTCTAGGGATTGCTGAAGCAGGAGAATTGCCATGAATCTGAAGGCACCATGAGCTATATACAAGTTCCATATGAGCCTGGGCAACAGTAAGACCATGTCTCTCAATATATGAACAAATAAGTAAATGGTTTTACAATTCCACTTCTTGGTACCTATTCAGAAGAACCAACCATGAAAACTCAAACAAGGGTATGGAGATGCCTGCTCATAGCCACTATTCTCATAGCCACAGTATGGAAAACAGCCAGAATGTTAATCAATGGTGAGCATACACACACACATTATGTGTGTTTATAGTGTACATATATGTGTGTATACATATATATGTGTGTGCATATATATACATATATCAGTATAGACATACAATGGAGGATGGATCGTCCATAGAAAATCAATAGCACTGATACATGGCATAATGTGGATGAGTACAGGAGATAAAACACTTTGTGAAAGAAGCCAGGCACAAAGGGTCACATATTATGATTCCCTTTATGTAAAATATCCAAAAAACTCTGTAGAGGCAAAATACTGACTGATAGATTGATGTTTTCAAATAACTGGAGGGATTTGGACATATTAGTCCATATTTTATACAGAATATGTACACATACACACATGCATACATGCACATGCACACACATGCACGTGCATACACAGTGCTAGGAATTTAGTCTAAACCCTTAAGGATGCTAGGTAAGCATTCTCCCAAACTACAAAACTACATCCTTACAACAGGTACTCACCATGTTGCCAGGTTAACCTTGAATTCACTCTATAGTCAGGCTGACCTTGAACTTGAAATCCTTCTGCTTAGCCACTAAATAAGCTGAGAATTATATGCCTAAACAACTTATTCCAACCACAATAATTATTTTTTAAGTAGCTTTCAATATGGTGAGTGCAGGTAAGCCTCTCTTAAGGTCTTCAACTTGGATTTATTCAATGGGGCTCGATCATAATGGTGGGTAACCCATTTATTCAACCTACCAACACAAAGGTTCATTAGCGCCGACCAAAATGCCTTCACAATAGCATCTACATGGGTGTTTGATCGTGAACCAAGTACCACAGCTCTAGACTAGTTCATGAATGGAGTTAACTTCTGCATGGTGGAAATCTTAGAGGGGGGACCTTCCTTAAAAGGAATCTCAGGTTCTCATCCCTACATACCAAGGCTGTAGAAACTAAGTTACACACCATCAGTAGTTCATACTCTTGTCATTCTGAAGGCTGAGAGTGCAAGGTAAGGGTTTAGGAAAGATGGGTCCTTCTGAAGCCGAGAAGGAAAATCTGCTCAACACTTCTTTCTTGGATTCCTTGCTTGCTGTATATAATCAGCCTTCTGTGCATTATCCCAACTCTGTCTTTGTTCGCCCACTTCCTACCCTTATACGTATGGCTTTGCATGCAAATTTCTTATTTTTATAAAGACATCAGTCATATTAATTTAGGGTCTGCCTAAGGACTCGTCTTTACTAGATATGTGTGCCAGGACCCCCATTTTCAATTTTTTTATATTTTGAGGATCTAAGGGCTTGGACTTCAGCAAATGAGTTTGAAAGAAAACACAAATGAACCCTTAATTGTGAAGATGGATCCACTTTAGAGCAGTAGTTCCCAACCTTCCTAAGGCTGTGATCCTTTAATACAGTTCCTCATGTTGTGATGACCCCCAACCATGCAATTATTTTCATTACTACTCCATAACTATAATTTTGCTGCTGTTATGGAGTCATAATGTAAACATCTGACATGCAAGATATCTGATATGTGACCCCCACCAAAGGGTCACAACCCATGAGTTGAGAACCACCTAGAGTGGCAGACATGTTTTGTAACTGGACAGAAGTGACAGCTGCACATCACACAGTTAATAAATGCCTCAGAATCATCTGCTTTACAATTGTTCACTTTGTGTGTGTGTGTGTGAATTCCATCTCAATATATGGTTTGCAAAAGGAAAGCAGTGTCTGCAATGAAGCCTGAGCTGTGGGCACTGTCCTAGAGATAGGGGTATTATGAGTGAAAGACACAACACAGTTATATAGAGGATGGGCAAAGAGAGAAGGAAGCAGAGAATGGAACATCTGGGGAACATGGTGACTATTGTCCAACCACAAACTGACATTCTGAATAAATCCTACTAGCTGAGCAAGTGACAGGATATCATCTCTACTAAAGGAGATGCTGCCTTGCCCAAGACACATTCCCGATGGGACCTGATGCTTCCCTGGTCCTCCAGGAAAATGACGGCTGCTGATGTGTGTCCAGTGGTGTCTCTTGGTCAAGTCTGTCTCTCCCATCAGCAAAACCGAACTAAATAAATCCCTAAAGGAAACTGCAAATCAATGCAATATGCAAACTGCACAGTGGTGCACCCCATGGGAGTGGAAGATTCTAGAGCCTATCATCACCATTTTTTGGGAAAGTTTTTAAAGTTTAAATGATTTCTGTCAATGCTACTCAAAGTAACCAGACCATGAAGAGCTTGTATTGGTTTCTAATAAGAATCTTGGACAAGAAGTTAAATAAATACACCACTTCCTTCACTGAGAAACTCTTACCATGGAAAGTTTAAATGTTGCCTGTACAAGCCTGTGCTCAATAGCAGTTGGCTTATATTCTGGCAAGATCTTGTCTTTTATTGACTATAATATAGGACAGGTAGCTGTTGTTCACAGACACTGATGATATTGACCCTAAAGCAACCTCAGGAATTCTTTCAAGAGCACATAAAGTACAGTAGTTTCATTTTGTCTACATACACATGTTTTCGACCAGAAAAATGAATTTAAATGGAGAGAGGCCAGCAATGGCTATACTTGAAAGTTTTGCCCTTTCATGGGAGCCAGAAACAGTAAACAGCTGGTGGTAGTTAATTTTAATTATCAACTCGATTGCATCTGGAACCAACTGAGAGACAGTTCTAGGCAAGTCTGTGAGGGTATTTGCTAAAGGCATTAACTGATGGGGAAGAACCTCCCAGAGTGTAGCACCTTCCTATGGCCATCAAGATATAAAGAGGTCTTAGGGGGAAAATTTTGCTTTATACCTGCCTACACTTTCACTCCTTTCTAGCAAGTGCATCCACCCTGTTGCTGCCAATGCTTCAGCTCTTCATACTTTGCTGGCATTAGAACCCAGCTTCTTCGGTTTACTAACGTGGATTGAAGACCCGTATCTCTTCGGAAATCTTTCACGACTTCAGCACCAGTCTGGGACAGCTGAGGCATCCGATCTCACCAAGCAGCTACCCAGTTCTCAGTCCCCTCAGCCTGGCAGATAGCCATGGCTGGACTACCCACCCAGCCAGTGTCATGTAAGCTGATGTAACAAATCCCCCTTGTAAGCTACATTCATCCTGTTAGGTCTGTTCCTCTAGGGAACCCTAACACACCACTCAAAGGCTCACCAACAGTGAATGGACATGGTATCACATAAACACAGAACAGCACCAAAATGATCCATGCAGAAACACATACAAGGTCACAAATGTAAGGCAACAACAATAACAAAAAAGAACAGAGGTAGTCACTGGAAAATCCATGTGCAATCTGATCCTGTAAGTTCAAAAACGAGTACAAAAAATGGTATCAAAAGCAAGATACTGGCTTAATTTAAGGAGAGGTAGTAACTTTGAGGAACTCCAGCAAGGCTGTGAAGGGTTTTTAAATGTCATTCTTATTCATCTGAGTGTTCAACAGAAGTATTCCATTTGTAAAAATTCATTATGCCATTTGCTCGTGGCATGCATATTTTTATGTGCATGTTATACTTCAGCATTTTTAAACGTTCTGTCTTCATCATCACTTTCCCATCACTTCTCCAAAGGGCTCCATTCTGTCTCCATAAAGGTTCTGACTCTAACTTGATTCATGTTGTCAATTGATTGGCTGTGGCCAATTCCGAAGACAACAGTGAAATTGCATCTTAAATTCTGACTAATTTCCAAAGGCAGTATGTAACATAAATTCACATAAAAAGGCATCTGCTCTATAAAATTTGAGACCGAGCTTTTTCATATGTGCACAGGTCTGTTCAGACTGTATGTATAATTCAACTCTCTGTCATTGAGACAAAAGTTGTCTGAATAAAACATTTTAGGGGAAGAATGGGTTATTTTAGTGTGATGCGTCAGATAGAGTTCAAGCCTTCCATGGTTGCTTTGGCCGCATCTCTGTGGACTTGTGCAGAGACAGAATATCCTGGCAAGGAAGCATGAGGCACAGCAGATCTTATCTCCTCAAGGGGGGCATGGAGCAGAGAGGTGGTCCAAGAAAAAATATCCGTCAAAGACAGGCCTTCAGATATCACCTCCTAACAGCCCACTGACGAGGTCAGCACCCTTATGATCCAGTCACCTCTCAAATCAACTTGGAACCAAATCTCTGAGGAACATCCCAGCCCCAAACTGTACCGTCATATGTGTAAATACTTTCCCACTCTTCCCAGAGACCTTCCACAAATATGCAATGTAGACATTTCTAAACAGCTCTTGGCTCTCCCCTGCATGTCTGACAGAAAACTTCTATTTTCTGTGCCCTAACTTCATACCTTGGCTAGCCACCTTTTTTGATTTTCACTGGATCTTATCTCTCACTTGACGAAAGACAAGTTTTACCACTTGGAACCTTCCGTGTAAGAGCCTCCCAAATTCCTTCTCCATTCCCCAGATAAAATTCATGATGGACTCTTCCACCTCACAGAGCCATGCCCGGGTTAAGCTCTCCAAGATTTCAGAAGTTTATATATTGCGTTTCTACCCCTCCAGTTGATGTAGCCAGGTCCAGGTCCTGGTATGGACCTCTGCTGTCCAATTCCACAGCAAGCGAGGAACTCGACAAGTGTTGCGTCTCAGTAAAAACTCACATCCCTACAAGAAGAACATCTGCGAGTCATGCTGTCTGACATACCCTCTGCCACTATGCAGGTTTCCCTGTATCCAGAGTGGTTTTCCTCCTCATATATTCATAGTCCTGGCCTATTGAAAGATGCCCACATGCTGAATGGTATTTCATCAGGGCTTTCCCATAGAATCATATCATTTAAAGGACACTTGAGTTCTTAGACATGGGATAAGATGCTGAGAACTGTACCCCTGAGCAATGTTATCAGTCTGTAAATAGCATATGTGCCCTGACAGAAATTAAGACAGGCCAGGCGGTGGTGGCACACACCTTTAATCCCAGCACTCAGGAGGCAGAGGCAGGTGGATCCCTATGAGTTCGAGGCCAGCCTGGTCTACAAGAGCTAGTTCCAGGACGGGCTCCAAAGCCACAGAGAAACCCTGTCTCGAAAAACCAAAAAAAAAATTAAGACAGCTATGAAATCACTGGGCAGATATTTAATTGTTCTATTTTATTTTTTGAGAGTATAATATAATTACATCCTCCCCATTTTCTTTTCTTCCCTAAAACCCCTCCCATGATGTGTCTATCATCTCCCTTGTTCTCAAAATCATGACCTCTTTTTAACTTACTTGTGTTCTCTCTCTCTCTTTCACACACACACACACACACACACACACACACACATATGCCTAAATGTATAAATACCTGTCAACCAGTATGTATAATGTTACTTGTATGTATATATTTCAGGGCTAACTATTTGATATTGAATAACCAATTATTAGATCAGTTTGGTCTATGTGGTCTGTTGATTGAAATGCTATGTGGCATGAGACTGTATTATACTAAATTCTCCCTTCCCTATAAGGAGAGGAAAGTTAAAGACATGAGCAGGACATGTAGACATCGCTGATTGCCCCTCCCTAAGCGACCACTCACATTATATAACCTACTAGAACTTGAGCTAGAGGCTACTTGGGGGATTAGGGATGGTAGGGGCACAGATTCTAGGTAGGATATTTCCTTGAGAGATTTCACCAAGAACAAACCATGTTCAAGATGTCCTGAGTGTCACCTGTAATTTAACAGCACAGTTCTGCAACTGCACTGGTGGTCCCAGCTTTGTAGAACCAGACCATACTAGAGTCAGAGCAGGGGAGAACAGACCCGTCAAGAGAGTGCTGTCTCTGGGAACCCTGGCTGATTGCGGCCAAAGCAAGAAAGACTGGCTTTGTGATGTAAAGATTTGGACGATGGCAAGAGGGGCCATCAACATGCCAGTGAGACTCAGGCATCCTCCAGAGAGCACAAGAAGAGTCGATTCAGCCATGGTCACCTGTGATGGGAGACACACTCCTAGGAAGAAATACAGGTATGATGGAGGGCTGCAAAGACGCATGGTGTTTGAGTCTAGTAGGAAAGTCCTGAGATGAGAGTCTTACTCCTGGAATGCTGAGCCAGACCTCAACACCAGCAGAGGGCCTGGACTAAGATCCTTTCTCTCCTCAGGCCCCCATTTCTTCTGTTCTAAAAGCAAAGCCTGACTGTCTGGTATCCCCAGACAGAATATGTACCAAAACCAACTTGGGAACTTTGAAGTGACCTCAACCCACACCTCAGGCAATGCCAATCAACAGATCTCAGGAAACCAGGTATGGGAAATTAGAAAAGTGTTACTGATAATTCTTATTTTCACTAAGAGCCTGTGGTTCCAGCCTACTCCAGGAGAAAATGTGGGCATAGCCTATTGTTATATGCAAGCCCATGTTCTGACACCAGACTAGCAGAACTACTTAGGTTATATCCAGGGGCCAAGGTGAACAAAAGCGATGAAACTGTCAGCCAGATTACGTATGAAGATCATAGGCCATGGAGCCATCACTGGCCAAGCCAGCACACCTACTCTAGAGACACAGGAATCCTTGACCTCCCCTCTCTTCTGTGGTCTCAGTGTCCTTTGTTTCATCATGGTTCCCCCACCAGAACATGAGCTGTCTCCTCTTCCTGCTTTCTACCCAATCATCTGGAGAAACTGAGTCTCTTGTCCTTTTCCCCTCCTCTCCATCTGCATGCTGACATTTATTGGTTCTCATTCAGCCTCTCCTCAATGCCACTGTCTCCTTGAGAAGATGTGCCTTGCCCAGGATAAAATAAAGGCTCTCCAGTAGATCCGATGTTTCTCTAACCTATTACTCCATCTATTCCCCGGTATGAACTTGCCATACTAAGATTCTGACTTATGGGACCCCAGGCAGTGGGAGGTGAAACACCAGGGAGGGATGTGTTTGTACATTTGTATGGGTGAATCCAATACCTTCATTGAAATATCTATTGGGAATTTGACCCCAAGTTGAACATATGCTGCCAGAACAGCTTTTTTGTACCACCACCTTGTTGTGACCAAGATAATCCCAGGAGTAGGAATCTTGTCCTATGGTGCCTCTCCATCATCTTGTTCAATGTCTGGCATTAAGGAAAGAGCAGCACGCATGATGAATTGAATTATTAGCCACAGCCCAACATGATTTCAGCAGCATGGGAATGACACCTTGGAGAACTCTCTCACATGGGCTTGAAACCCAGAGAGAGCCCTTGGCCTTTTCCTACCAAGATAACAGCCTTAACTCTAAAGGGAACTTTCCGTATGCATCAGCTTTGCCAAGGAAAAGGAGCCAGGCAAAGGTGCTTCCAGCTCATGGAAGGCCCTCGAGGACCCAGTGCCAACTTGCAGCAGGTGATTCACTCTCAGGCAGAATTGCCATACCTTGTCCTTGCCAAACCATCTGCCCATCAAACCAGCTACAGAACCCCAGCCCTGCTTGGCTCAGCAAAGCCAAGATCTCAAAACTCCCATGAGCCCCAAACTGCCAGCCAGTCATGACTCCAGTCTTGGGCTCTCCTGCAGACGCTGAGTTGTATGTGTCTTGTTCAGAGATGTTTATAGCTCAAGTTCCAGAGACAACTTGGAGGATTCTCAAGCTGTAATCTACTTAAGACAAAAATCCATGACGTCTTCTTGGAATCTGTCCGTATTCCCAGGGGGTGCCATTCCAACCTGGACTTTGGAATATTCCTGCATGCTGCATGCCAGGTGAGAAATGAGAAAGGTAGACCATCAGA
Organism: Ellobius talpinus; assembly: GCA_001685095.1. Taxonomy (NCBI): domain Eukaryota; kingdom Metazoa; phylum Chordata; class Mammalia; order Rodentia; family Cricetidae; genus Ellobius; species Ellobius talpinus. Next base: position 8,931 of record LOJH01053281.1, read on the forward strand.
TGACCAGGCATGCTAAAATGAAAAACACAAATCTGCAAAGGAAAGCAACAAGGAACATGGAATCCCATTTCTGAACATGATTTCAGCCATGCAAGCCAAACACAGGAAGCTTTCTTTACCCAGGAACTGAAGTTTGCCTCAGCCCCACAGCATCTTCCCCTAGACAGCAGTGGTCAGGGTCAATTTGTCAGCTCATAGCATGAATATCATCTTTAGAGTCCAGGACCCCTAAGCTCAGCCCTTCCTGGAACACAGTGATCAATAACAGGGGTCGCTGCTTAGACCTGTGTCAAAATCAGACATGTTCAGGGCAAATTTCCCAGAAATCTAACTCATAACTGCACAGCCTTCAGGGAGAGAATTCTTCCTGAGGCAAGACTCAACAATGGAGATCATGATATAAGGTTTCTGTGCTTCAGCACAAAGGGGTTCCTCAATAAACTTTGGGCTGACCCCCAAATCTGTCCCCTGTGAATTCACAACTATTATCTTACCTTCTTGGAGACAAGCTGGTAAACTAAAAGGGACATGGACCAGTCTTCAGTTCGGGGCTGTGAGAAACCCTGCACGTCACTATGGCTCGCAAAGACCACAGTCCCGAGGAGAGGGGCCTGGCTGCAGGGGTGAGCAAAAGGAGGCTTTGGGGACCCACAAAGCAGACAACAGAGTCAGAAGTCATTCTTAGGGAGCATGACAGGAACCTAGGGCATGAGGAACTCAGCAAGAGGGCCAGCAATTTCTGGAAGAAGAAAAGGTACGTGGTAGCTGCTGTTTGGGAGCACATGTGTGACATATGGGGCGATCTAGGGATATTTGTTGGCAACTGTGAAATGGAATCAAGTCTGTCGAAACAGATGGGAGTGGTTTAGAGTCCACAATGTTACTGCCACTGTTTTTGCCTTGTTTGTCCAGATTCGATAGTGATAGAATCTCACATTACAAGAGAAAACAACAGCCTGGTTGACAGGCCAGAACCTCTAAAGGCTCAGATAAGCCTCCTTTGGCCTGCCTTTCCTAATCAGATGGGAGCTGCTGTTTGAAAACAGGTGAGCCCTGGATGTACTGCTTCTTTCGAAGCGTGGGAAGCAAATCCTCAGCTCCAAAACCTCAGAGTAACCCAGTGGCTGGGCTGTGGGTGAAAAGGTTGGGGGTCATGGCAGGTGCCTGTGCATGCTGTTCTCATCAAAGAATAACAGAAGGGCCTCCAGAGACTTGTATGGACTAGGGACCCAGTCCATTCCTACTGTTCTAGGTCACTGATCCTGAAGCTACCTATCTTCCTCAACTCTCAACTAGCTCTTTTCCCTGCCCACAAGATTCTGGGAGGTGATGGAAGAGAACCTGAAAACAGAACAATTTCAGAACATCATTCATTCACTCAATCATTTGGTACTTAGTCAAGAGCTCTTTGTGCTGGGCGCTAATCCAGGCTCTGAGAGCATATTGGAGGACAAGGCAAGCAAACCCTCGCCCTCAGGGAGCTCACTGTCTGGTGGAGTGGGCAGGCATCCAACAAAGAGACACGGAAGAATTACAAAACATGGAAGGGGAAGAGAAGGCCTTTGTGAGGGGACAAACTGCTCCGTAGAAATGCTACGTAGCCTGCCTGCACTGTGAAAAGAGTTGGAACAGGGAGAGAGAGCTGTCTGGGTAAAAGCCTTGAAAAGAGAAGGAACCCCATGCCTCAGAAGTAAGTCAGTGAGATTTCCAAAATATTGGGTGCAAAAGAATAGTTTCAGGGGATGTCACAGAAAAGGGGCCCAGTGGAGCTGCTAGAAGCCATACATAGAATGTGTATCTAATGCCACTGCAAAGGAAAAACCACCAGGGGTGGGGAGCTAGAGGGTCTGCACAAGGGAGCTACACCAATCCGTTTTCCTCCAGTTTGGGACAGAGCTTGAAAATTGAAACCAAGGAGAATTAAATGAAAAATGGCACAGAAGTTCAAGAAACAGTTGACTCAGATAAAAGACCATGGGGGAAAGGGGAAAAGTCTGAAAAATATTTCCAGGGAGAATTGATAGGATTGATGGTGAGTGCACATGCGGATGAGCAAGGGAGGGACAATGAAGGAGACGCCTCAGCTTCTAGATGGAATAACTAGATAACTGGAGGGCCCGTTTACTAAACTAAGACCAGGGTCTGCGAGATGGCTAAGTGGGTGAAGTCACTTGCCGCCAAGCCTAATGACCTGAGTTCAATCTCAGGACCCACACGATGGAGAGCAAGAACTAACTCTCACCAGTTGTCCTCTGACCTTCTCGCATGCGCTGTGGTATGCATATGCTCACACATATAATAAATACAAATAATAAAAGCCAAGACAAAGATTGAACATTGTTGGGAAAGAATGAAGCTCTATGAGACATGTAAGGTGAGCCTGTGGAACTGCCAAGAGAGGGTGCCGCTGCAGGGGTTTTGAGCATAGAAAATAGATGAGAATTGGGAAGCTGCCAGGACTTGGATGTGCATTGGGGCAGAGATGCCTGGTCAAGCCTTTAGGGTATTCATTTAATTCATAAGCCCAGTTACCCCTGAGATCAGAAGGTACAGTGTTTGGTGCTCAATCAGCAACCTTCTGCCTCCATCTCAGTATTCCATCATGTCTGGTTACCTAGAAGAGGAAGTCTCAATTCCTTAGCCCACGGTACAAGGCCTGCTAGGATCTAGCTAGCGCCACACTTATCACCCCGTATCCCTACCTGTGTATCTGAACCAACCAGCCAATTTCCATTTGTTCTTGAACACATCAGGCTGCTCTCCTTCACTTACGGAGCCTTCTCTAGGCTCCCTTCTTCCTATCGAACACGGACAAACCCTGCTTAAAGGGAAAAAGCAATGTAAGTGCTGATATAAGCTAGCACTGTGCTGCCAGCCCAAAAATACTAAGGCAAATGACAGGCAAGCAGTCCCCAGAGCCACCTCAGTCACCACCACACAGAGGACTCTGCCACATTGTCACTCTTCGGATAGCTAGAAAGTAAAGCAAAACCAGTCAGCATTTCTGGGCAAAAAGCAGATCTCAAAAAGACACATTATAGGGTTTGTTGTTGTGATTGTTGTTGTCAAGTTAACATTGATCTAAACAAACGGAATTCATTTCCAAAATAAACTGTATGAATTTCGTTTGGGGAAAAACACTAATATAATGCAATATTTAATCAAATGGGAGAATAGAAAGGAAGGGTGGATAAAGGGGTATAGATAACTTGATTCTGTCTATAGACTGGGTGCTTGATTTAGATGGAAGGAAGGAAGGAAGGAAGGAAGGAAGGAAGGAA
>LOJH01053283.1:0-12211 GCA_001685095.1 Ellobius talpinus
GTTTCTTTATTAACCAATGAAAGTAACACATAGACAGTGACCCTCCTCCATCAGCATAGGAGTTACTGCACAGTTCTGTGTGCACGCAATATCTGAAATACTTTCCCATTTCAAAGAACTAGCTGAATGACTTATTTTGCATGCAAGATGTCTGGTTAGCACACTGAAAATGTCATAGATCATTCATTCCATCTTTAGTTGAATATTGTCAATTAAATGTGCCTCACCAGCTACGGAACTTGATTGGTTTGTGTCCCAGACGTGTTCTGAGACAGCATTAGTTTTATGTCATTCAGAGCTATCTATAGTGATAGAATTAGGGGCAATTACATTTTCTTAATGAGATTTCTCCTAAGAGAGCCAGGCAGAACATTTGTGCTGAGAAACGAACCAAAAGATTTAACTTGAACTCTTTTTGTTAAAGTAACCCTGGGAAAATGTCATTCTAAGATCGTAAAATTAAAACCCTTGCCTAAAAGTATCTCTTTTCTGTAATTGATTTTTAAATATTAAGGGGATTTTCAACACGATGAATTAATGAAAGTGATGGGGCTTCATTTTTCTTTCCAGTTGTATACTATGCATGCTTTGACATGAAAGTTAGACATTTCTATTCATATTAATGAAAATTATTGTGGATGATTTAAGCCTATATGCACCATTCCATTATATGTACACGTAGAGACAGATATTATTCAGTTTGTGTGCTATTTGTTACACTATTTACTTTCCTGTCATAATCAAACATCGTGATCTGTTATTGAAATTATTTGTATCTTCCTTGTTCTTGTATCTTTCTTATGTGATGTCAGAGAACATGTTGAATTATTAAAATAAGGGAAATAATAACAAAAGAGAAAAAGTATTTAGTTAATGACTATTTTAAGTCATTTTCGTTAAAAATTTCTTTTTACGCCTAACCATACAACTAGATCCATTTATATATACTATTTGGTAGATAAATTTTAAAATTTAAAATAAGACCCATGTCTATGATGGGAGCACTTGTGCCTTAGCTGTTTTTCCTTGTGTATCACACGTTACACTATTATCTACAATTAAGTTTCTGTTTTCTTCTTTTATTTTTAAGAGTATAATATAATTGTATCATTTCTCCTTTCCTTTTTTCCCTTCCCTTCTTCCTGCATACCATTCTGCTCTTTTTCAAATTTGTGCCCTATTTTTTCCATTAAGTTCTGTTGTTTCATATATTTACACGCATATGTATTTCTGAGTATAAACCACTCAGTCTCTACAATACTTCCTGTATGAATGTGTTCAGGGCTGCCCATTTGTATGGAAAACAAAAGGTGTGCTTTTCCCAAGGGAGAGCTTTCTCCCTCTCTCAAGTTTCCTTAATTGCCTGTATAGTACTTTGTATGGGGTTGAGTCCTTGTAGGCTTACACATCCTCTCTGGCATGGATATTACTGTCCTTGCTCAGTCCTTGCTCAGCTAATGTTTAGGCTGTCATGTTGGTGAGACTTTATGAATGTAGCTTCTAATAAGGCACAATCTCTCAGCAAACTCCCTGACCTTATGGCTCTGATAATTGTCCCTCTTTCAAATTGTTCCTTGAGTCTTAGGTTCAGAATTGCTTTATAGTCACACACACACACACACACACACACACACACACACACACACAGTCCTTGCCACGCAATTAGTATTTACATTTTGTCTACTTTGTGTTGTTCTAAGATTCTGGAGGCTAAATAGTTTATCAAGAAAAAAATGGTATTTAGCTCACATTTCTGGAGGTCCAAGTCAAGGTCTTGATAAAAACCTTTGTTGAGAATCTTATGGCGAATGACATAATAGTATAATAGTAGTTCTTCCCCCCCCACCGCACACACACACTCACTCACGCACACACATATCTTTTGAGAACGAACTTCGAATATTACCACATGTGCTAATTAACCACCATCATCGGCTATTATCTCAACTGGCACAGGTTGTGTTAGTGGAAGACATCTTGAATCATGAGTTTTTAAATGGAGCTTGTCAGGTTTCAACCTTATCCCTTTTCATCCTGCCATCCTGTTTTCCTTGCTTGACTTAAGTAAGCCTTCAAAGTCAGGCTGCTCCCTTTCACAATCTTCATCTCTGGAAGTTGCTCCCACAGGCTACCTTATAATCAAGCTGCACTGTTCAACATCCATAAAACAGCCTTTTTTCTTCCCTGCATATATACTCTTGACATAAACTGCTTTCCTTCATAACAGTGTCTCTCAAACTTGAACACATCTTAAAATCATGTGTTTCGAGATAAATACCTCCATAGTGGATTTTTGCCTAGTACACAAAAAACATAGGTTTGATTTCTGACACTGCAAGTTCATTAATTAGAGTCACTCAAGGGTTCAAAGAGTTCACCTCTTGTTAGATATTTGCCTCAGTTTCTGATTCAGTCAGATCTCTATAGCATGCATCATGAACAGTTTCTCTTTTGTGCTACTTCTTATGAGGAGACCACATTTTGACAATAGTAGAGTAAACTTTGATCAAAGTTCAGCTTGGCATTGCATTCTTAACTTTTTCCCCTTATTCCATTATCTTTGTCTGTATTATATTCTCACTCTTACAATAGCATCAGACCCTAAAAGACTCTTTTGGTCTGATGCTGAAGTACACACTTTTAATCTCAGCACTAGGGGAAGGTGGATCTCTGTGCGTTTAAGGAAAGCCTAGTGTATGAAGTGGTTTCCAGGCTACCAGAGTTCTGCAGTGAGACTGGGGCTCAGAAGACAAACACAGAAACAAAGCCCCTGTGATGATGGGCCATGTGTGCTCACTGTTACATATTGTCCAAGGTAGATGCAGTTGTGAAAAGTGGAGAAAACCACTTGTTGCAAACACTTTGTATTGGTATTGATCATAAATTTCGTGTCCTAAAACAACTAAAGTATCACACAGTGCTCTGCAAGATGCTGCATACAAAAACTGACACCAGATAGAAAGCTTATAGCTTATTCATCTTGGAGAATTCATAGTGAAATATGAAACCTAGTCAAAAACTCAAAAGGTAAAGCAGAACTAGGTCTGAACGTAGATAGGAATCGAGACAGCCAGAGAAGTTTAAATAAACATGATTAGAAATAGCTTATGGATTAGAGACGCAGCTAAGTGATAGAATGCTGCCTAGCATACATGATATTCTGGGATTGAACAACTACATCATATGAACTGAGCATGATTAAATATATCTTAAATCCTCATATTTGAAGGACAGAGGTAGGAAAAAATTAAGGTCAAGGTCATTTTTAAAAACATAGTTGAGTTTGAGGTTAATCTGAACCACATGGCTGGCATCCTGTCACATAATAAAAAAGGGGGGAAACTCAAAGAAACATATCAGCTTGCATAACTTCATAGAACTTAACCCTTGATGAAGTTCAAATTCAGTTTTTACTAGCCTTTGCCCAACATTGAAAGTGTAGGTATATGTCAAAGGTTTTGAGAACACACCACCCAGGGAAAAGTACAGAGCATAGTTGATCATGACGCTACTAGGTAGCATCTGACACAAAGGACAGTGATGCCAAGAATGAAATCCAGCTGGTTTAAAGACAACAAGTTGTTAGCAGACAAATACTGTGGGCTCACGGTCATCCATTTTGGTGGATGTTAAATACAGACTAATCATATTTCCCCCATACACTCATTTCTACAAAATACCAACAATTATGATGCAATTATATAACATAAAACATTTTTGTAAAATGTCACAACCTAAAAAAGAGAACAAAGAAAATAGTCTTAAAGTCTTGCTTCAAGGTCATGATCTTATAGAGGAATGAGCTTCTTCCTCTTATTTTAACAATAAGAGTAAGAAAAGGAACCAGGATCCAATGAACACAGAATATCCCATGGCATTTTATTGTATTCTTTCTTGTCTTATTCATTCTGAATCTTTTCTTATAGATATGTTATAATAAAAGCCAAAACAACTTGTACAAAATCACACAATAGGTAGATACAATAGAAAATAAAAAGGAAATATGATCACTACAGTATATCTCAATCACACAGGGAATATTGTATATGGGGAAGGTAGAACAAGACAAACATGACAGAAAATAAGTTTGTTTAATTACATATTCATATAAAACATACAAATAGTGAATCTATGCTGTCCATCTGGATGGTGTAGATACATCTTTACCTCCTACATGTTCTTTGTTCAGAACCTAGAAAGTTAAAATGGTTTGTACAGTGCAATTATTAAATGCTAATCATTGATCAATCTGAGCTGAATTTTTACTACTTGAGTATATATATGGTATAATTATTTTGGTATCTATATTGTATTTTCTTAAATTTCTCTCTCTCCCTCTGTCTCTCTCTCTCTCCACACACACACACACACACACACACATTTCACTACTCTGATTATATTTTGACATATCACTAGAAGGTGAAGTGAAAATGATGCTTTAGTGTTGAAACAGATTTTCCAATCTTTTCATGCTCACAAGTGAGAGAGTCAATAACTTTAATTAAAAAAGGAAAACTAATCAGTTTTTGTGGTGCACCTCTATAATCCCAGCACCCAGGAGATGGAAGGAAGGGATTGACATGTTTGAACCTATCTTGGAATACCGGACAACACAGAAAGCTCCAAGTCCAGCCTATACAATAGGACAGAAAAATCTAAATAACTCTATAATAACATGGTCATCTAATTCAATGGGGTTTATCAACATTGTTATCATAAGTAACACTATTCTCTCAATAAGCATTACTTTCTAAAATAAATATACAATGGCTAGTATAGTGAGCAAAAATATAGTTGCGCTAAAATTAAGATCCATACTTTATGAATAAACATGTTTATAGTTTTCATTGGTTCTATCACAATTTCACAAGACAATAGTACAAAGACACAAAAAATTGCCTTCCATCCAATATTGTTATTAAACCATGAGTTTATTATGGTTAGGAAAGACTTCTTCATAGAATGAAGCGGTACATATGTTGAATGTTGCATTCTATCATATTTCCTTCTTTATTATCTTTTTTATCCACTAAAATGTTGAAACTTACACAGGAAAGCCCTTAAATGTATGAATAGCAGTCCATGCAAAGGCGATCGAATCGAGAAGGCAAGTCTGAGTTTGCTGGTGTGGTGACATCGCAAGGCTCAGGTATGGAGACTATGGTCTAAAAAGAACCATGGGTCTGCTTTACAGAGCAGCTGCTGCAAATGAGTTCATTGTCAGGGTTCTCATTCTCTTAAATGCATTTAGAAAGTAATAATATTTATTGGCATTGTATAGTGACAATACTCAGAATCAAACAATAAGTTTATTTTTCTAAAAGTTTGAGAACATGTTTATATTAGATACGATGTTGCTTTGATATTCTATAGAAGTAGCTGTATAGTTATATCCAACTATTACCTAAGAACATGGAAACTTTAACTTATTATTCTCTAATTTACATCCATTAGCATTAGTCTAACCTTCCCAGTACTTTATCATATGCAATAGCAGAATCCACCAGGCCATATAGAAATTATTTTAGCTGATTGATCTTTAATGTTTCTCAGTATAACTCTAGAAATTCCACCTAAGGACATTAAGTATATGACTGTTGTTTGGTTCTCCTTTGTCAGTATAACATATTTTAAAAGTTCACATTTCCTAAAGGCTATGTTTCTTCCTTCAGAAAAATTTTGGTAATCACAGCATAAGCCCTTCACATAGTCAGATTGTTGGATTGAGGGTTCAGTATTTCTAATGAGTGTCTTCATTTAATTGGGGGAAAGTTTGTGAGCAATTATTGACATGCAGCTTCTATGAGGAGCATATCTGTGTATAGCTTACATATTTTGTGGGCCCTGTAAAAGAGAGAAGAGCATGAGGCAGCAGTTTCAATGTAGCAACTAGCAATGGCTGTTCATATAACATTATCTCCAAATTCCTTTTTGGAAACTAGACACATTTACTGCTTCATAGTTTCTATGGGTTAGGAATGGGACGAAGGACAAATCATCAGCAATCTTAAGACATCAGCAGAGTAGGATCTGCTTCTGAACTCTTTCACATGATTGTGAATGCTACTCAATTCTCGCTGAGCTAACTGACTTTAAGGTGAAATTGAAGAGAGGATTGAGGGCTTATCTGGGAGAAAGCAACAGGCTTGCTTTGATTTCTTGACAAGACCACCTTTCAGTAGCAACCCTTGCTTCATCAAAATATCCAAGCAAATCAGGCCACAAAGAGAGTCTACAAATATAAACAGAATGAGGTATCTGCAAAGGAGGAAAACAAGCAATGACCTTTCACCCTTGTTATTTTCTAATTATCGAAAGGACCACGGGGTCCATCTCACACTCACCCGAAAGAATTACACAAGGACACAAACACTGAGAAATTGCGGCATCTAGGCTGGTGCCAAGGTTAAGTGCAGTGCTCTGCAGACCATAGACAGGCACATTAAAACAGCTGAAGTAAAAATAATGATAATTAATAATAATAATAATAAAGCAATTTTCAATCATTCATTGATTACAAACAAATAATTCATGAATGGGAAAAACACTAATCAAACCATGTAAAACAAATCTTATGCTAGAAAGATTTAGAAATGAGTTGATCTTAGCCTTGCCTCTTAAAATTCAAATCCACACCTGCCTTCCAGTGAACTTAAAAGGTTAGCTGTACAAAAAGGGCTTCTTTTCTCTTCACAAAGAATAAAAGGCTAATGGAATGGCAGCTATGATTTATCAATTTTCGCTATGTATGAAATTTAAAGTGTTTGATCAAGTTATGGTAATTTAAAACAAAAGCCCAACTCATACAGACCTAAAAATATCTTTTCCTAGAATTTTCAGGAGAGTTTTTACCTTGTTGCTTTTTCTTTTCTTCTTGTTTCCGATAACACTTCCTTCATTTTAATTAGCACTTAAAACCTGTCCTTGCAATATTTGGGGAGATTTTAACAGACTAGTAATTAAGAAGAAATTGTTTGTACAAGAAATAATCTTGAAATAATCTTTCCACCAAACTTATTTATCAAATTAATAAACTTAAAAAGTACTTTTGGGAAAACCAGTAGTCGCCTTTGCCACTGCCGTGACAAGATATCAAACAAGAAGAAACTTAGTTTTATGTGCAATGGTGTGAAGGTATCAGATTGCCCAAGGACTGGATTTACACACACTTATGAGCTGCCATGTGGGTGCTGGGAATTGAACCCAAATCCTTTGGAAGAGCATTCAGTGCTCATAACTGCCAAGCCATCTCTCCAGCCCCAGTAACTTAGTTTTATAAACATTTTTGGACTTAGAGTTCTAGGCAACACATTCATCATTATGGCAGGGAAGGCATGGCCCAGGTGTCAGAGGTTGCTAGTGAACTGCTCTGTCAATCAGGAGGCAGAAAGCGCACAGGACCTGTGGCTAGACTGTCTAACCCCCAAGTCACCCACTGACCTGCTTCATCTAACAAGGTTCCCTCTCCATAAGACACCATTACTTGGATACCAGTGCTCAAATGCTTCAGTCTGAGACACACTTCACAGTCAAATCTACATCTTGACGTACGTACACTGCACTCAGATAGCTGTGGTAGACAATCACAGTAGGTCAACTATGGCTGCCTAAAGAGACCCTTTCTAGAAAAGAGAGAGAGACAGAGAGACTGAAACACTGTGATACAGAACAATACATTATTATAAAAATATGGTGTTCAGATTACTTGTAATTTTTAGTATGTTGAGCTTCTGTTGTCTTATGCAGTGAATTAATTTCATATGAGAGATCTGTGGTTTATATGCTTGTTCAGATCCTAGTTTGGGGATGTTTTTGATATTTTTCCTGCTCAGACTATCCCTGCTTCTCATCATAATCTATTTTTTTAATTTGGATGTGTAATCGATATTCATGGATTAGAAATGCAAGCAGGGATATATGGCAAACAGTGCATCAAACGAAGCATTGCGGACACTGCTGCTCTTTAAAAGTGAAAGCCATGGTAAGCCTTTGAAGGCCACCTGACTTCCTCTGATCTTTCTGATCCCACTAACACCTTGAAACCTTAGTATCATTTCAAAAGAATTATGAGCACTGTTTTTTTAATCCAAATAATTCAGTCTTATTGGTAACATTTCCAAAAGACTAGGTCTATAGGCGACTTTTTTTTTAACTCAAGCCCACTGGTGATCACTTGCCTGAAAGCAGTCTGTGCTAATAATAGATAAAGAAAATAAATTCCTGGCAGGAAATTTCGAGCATTGGAAGAAATTAGGAAATTTACACTAGAAGGCCTATTTCATTCTTCTTTTCTAATTTCACCTTGCTCAAGTTCAAAAGAATAATGAGTTAATTAGTTCAGGAACTAATCATTCAACTCTCTGAAATGAGAATTAATTAGTTGAAATATCTAGAGGATAATAACTTAATTAAAATATTTTCTTTCTGTATTTCTTTAATTTTTATTATGCATATCGAAGGTATACAAAGCAATAATTATATGTATAATAAATTATATATCATGTAAAAGAATTAATTTAGTCAAATGAATTATTTACTAAGTATCAAATTGTTTTTTGTGGTAAGAGCACCAAAATCATACACATGGCCAATATTCAGTATGCAATACAATGTAGCTCACTATGGTCTCCATGTGAGATTCACCCTGCATTCCTCTAATTTCCTCCTTTGATCTTATCCCTCCTTATTTCCTTCCTCTTCTTGATGCCGGTAGTCATTGTTGTATACTATTACTATCTACTAATTTTTTTTTATTAATACGTGGTTGAACAAAATACATACTTTATAAACAAACCCAGCACAAGTAAGACAGATAGGGGAAATCCAAGCAGGTCAGGTAGACGTTGATTAAAGGAATCAGTGACTTTGTCTTTGGCATGAGTTTGAATCCTGTTTCTGAGTGCCAAAATCGAGTGCTCAAGTGCTTTGCACATCCTACTGACTCAGGGACTTCATATGCATGCCACCCATTTGCATAAGACAAGTACATTAATGGGGAGGCATTTCCTCTTTTTCACAGAAAATGGCTTGCTATCGCCAAGAGTGCCAATGGACTCAATGTCCTGCTTATGATAACCAACAATTTTGATTGCAATTTCTGGCTGGAGGTAGATGTACTGTCATGATGAAGAGCCAATGCTCCTTCTGCGGCTGAGATGTGCTTTATAACCAAGCAACCAGAACAATGCAAAAGTCACTTGTTTCAGTGGCCATGATATGGTTTTCATCACCCATTCTCATCTTTTCTAAACCTACAGGAGTAGATCTTAGAATTATTTGAGGAAGCATAGTTACCTGTTGATGTGGGATTCCCCTTTGTATGCTGTGACTATGTTTATTACCATTGATTAATAAAGAAGTTGCTTGGGCTTATGACAGTGCAGAATAGGGTAAGGGGGGAATTCCAAGCAGAGACAAAGGAAAAAATAAGGTGAAGTTGAGGAGACGCCATGTAACTGCCTGAGGAGAAAGATGCAAGCCACCAGCTGGAACCTTACCTGTAAACCACAAACCTCGTGGTAAAACACAAAATAATAGAAATGGGTTAATTTAGTATGTAAGAGTTAGTTAATAAAAAGTTCTATCTAATTGGCCGAGCAGTGTTTTGACTAATACAGTTTCTGTGTGATTATTTCGTGTCTGGGTGGCCAGGAATGAACAAGCAGCCTCTGACTACAACCTGTCAACTTCTCTTTGACCCTACAGATGCATTCTCTGAGCTCATGAATTTTTCAGTTCCAGCCACTCTCCTCCTCTAAGGCTCACCCTCCACAGCAGCTTCCTCATACAGTCCTGAAATGGCAGAACTTAATCCAAGGATTGGTTTGTTTCTGATTTTACTGATGTAATCTAAAGCAGAACACTGCTCTTTGCCATCACCTGTCCCAGTGACACCTCATCAATGTAGTGAAATTGTGGGAACAGAACAGATGAAAAGCCCCCCCATTGGCCGTCCCCTTTATTGTCTTGTGTGGATATTGTGAAATTCACTATGCACTTTGGAAGCATATTTCATAAAAATTCAAAGTTATGTATAAAGCAGTCTTAAAATGGGGCAAAAGGTGGCATTATGTGTGGCAGGTGGCTTGTGGGGCAAATACTGGAGATGAGACAGTTTCCTAAGACATGCTTGTGCTCTTAGGCCTCCTTGTTTGTGATGGTTTTCTTAGTCTTGTACCACATTTGCAATAGGCACAGTTAATACCTACACAGTCCTAAAGCGCTCACCGCTGCAGGTTGTTGGTACTTTGTTTTTATCTGCATCTGTTGCTGTCGTCATTCTGAAATATAAAGGCTCATCCTCCACAAAGGGTTAGAAACATCATTCCTAAGAGAATTTAAGTAAAGAATATTTTCATTCCGTACCACTATATCTAATTCATCATAAATTGTTCTTGATATTGCTATTAAATATTCTATCATTGGGACCGTTGGTCCCATGTCACGTTATGTTAGGGAATGTAACCTTTCTTGTATGAGCTTCCTATTGAAGTCTGGGAAACTATGCTCCATTCTGGAGCCATTGTGTAATCTGGTCTCAATATAAGTCTGACCATGGTAAACACTGTCTTAAAATATAGTAGACTTGTAACACTGTCTTCTGCCTTATCGGAACCCATCTTGTCTCTCTGCTTGCTCATCTTTTCTGTCTCTGTGAATTACGATTTTATCTTCCAGAAACTTCCAATTCTTTGCTGCATAACTTACCTACTCTATCACAGCTCTATGAAATAGGTTTATGTTACAATATAATAATCACTTTAATGTTAATCTTTTGTCCTTGGAAAGTTTAGAAGTATACATTCTTAGAACACCCATGTTTGAGGGGATTTGAGGTTCAATTAGTTAATGCCTCTTCCATCATAGATCTTTGGAGGTACCTTCAGCACCTTGTCAGTATTTGAATGAATTCTGTTAAAATTATGTATCTCCCATTCACCACTACCTTTATTTCTCTCAGGATCTCAGTATTTAGTATGTCTATGACAAAATATGTTAATTTTGTTCATTTTTGACACATTCCAAGGAATTCTGACTAACACAGATGCATATCAATTTTTCTAATCAATTCTTTGCACATGAGACAAAGATCGATGGAATTAATTTGTAAATTGACAAAAATGGGAAGATGTACAACAGTGTGAGCCCAGTTAATTTTTTTTTGCTTTCAAGGATAAAGTGGGTGTCCCAGTGTATTTTGTAAAGATTAGAAAATATATAGCTATTATCTCCGTGTGAAGGCCATATCTGCACTAGGTCACTGTGTTGCCATGTCACAGTAGCCACTTTAAAATTTCCTCCAATTCCATTACGTTGAGTAACCAATATTATACACAGATGGTACCTACTATATGCACAAAACCTGAACTATATCCTTCTGAGAATTTTTATTACAGTCATTTTGAAGATGATTGATGATACTCTTATTAATACAGACAGCGTTTTCAAAGGATTTATAGTGGAGAAAATAGTGCTCCATATATTATCTTCCTATTTCAAACTATATTAAAAATTAACCTGAATCTTAAGCGTTTGGAAGTATGTCAACTTCATTAGTGACATTTTGATGGCACAGTCAATGGCTGTACATTTTCAGTCAGTTTGCCAATCATAATCATGGAAAACTGAGCACCATTCTTGGAAGTATTTGAAGTAAGTTTCATATCACTTAGATTGATCAGAATTTTTCATCTCTCAAAGATCAAGAAACTATTTAAATCACAAAAGGCAGATTCATAGCTAATAAAAATCTACTAAGAGATATTGAACAAGTTCTCCACAAGATGCACCAAAGAAAACAAGTTTATGGATTTAAAATCTCTGGTTTACTTTCCCTTTTTGGTTATTCAGTACATACTTAAGCATATCAAATATTACCGTATTAAGACTTTGAGAGTATTATAGTTTTAAAAAGTAATACTCATGATATTTCTACTCTGAATGAAGTAAGGAAAACAAAAACAACCATGCATAAGTCATGGCCATTGAGGAAGGCTGATGATACACAACCGTGGTGACTTTTCAGCAGTTTTTGATGCGCTAGATAAAGCAATTACAAAAGCAAGTATGCATAGAAGACAATGTATTTTATGTTTTATGATGACAGACTGTATAGAATCAATCATTAAATCATCTTCTTCTTCCTCCTCCTCCTCTTTTCCTCCTCCTCTTTTCCTCCTCGTCCTCCTCCTCCTCCTCTTCCCTCTCCTCC
>LOJH01053284.1:0-12211 GCA_001685095.1 Ellobius talpinus
TTTCGGTCTGCACTCCACTTTTTTATTGGATTATTTGGTCTTTTGATGACCAATTTCTTGAGTTGTTTGTGTATTTTGAAGATAAGACCTCTGTCTGATGTGTAGTTAGTGAATATCTTTTCCAATTCTGTAGGCTGTCGTTGACCGTGTCCTTTGCTTTATAGAAGCTTCTCAGTTTCGGGAGGTCCCATTTATTTGTTTCTCTCAGTGTCTGTGCTACTGGAATTATATTTAGGAAGTGGCCTCCTGTGCCAATGCATTCAAGTGTACTTCCCACTTTCTCTTCTAAAAGGTTCAGTGTGGCTGGCTTTATGTTAAGGTCTTTGATCCTTTGGATTTGAGTTTTGTGCATGGTGATAGATATGGGTCTATTGCTATTCTTCTACATGTTGATATCCAGTTATGCCAGCAGCATTTGTTAAATATGATTCCTATTTTCCATATGATATTTTTTGCTTTTTTGTCAAATCAGGTGTTCATAGGTGTGTGGATTAATATCCGGGTCTACAATTTGGTTCCATTGGTTCTCCTGTCTGGTTTTTATGCCAATACCAGGCTGTTTTCACTATGTAGCTCTGTAGTAGAGTTTGAAGTCAGGGACTGTGTTGCATCCAGAAGTTCTTTTATTGTACAGAATTGTTTTGGCTATTCTGGGTTTTTTGCTTTTCCATATGAAGTTGAGTACTGTTCTTTTGACGTCTGTGAAGAATTTTGCTGGATTTTGATGGGCATTGCGTCGAATCTGAAGATTGCTTTTGGTAAGATTGTCAATTATCATTCTCTTTAATAGTGACCTTAACAAACGGTTTATTTTAACAGTGTATTCACATGCATGATGGGGAAAGGGTGGAGGATGAGCCACATAAACCTGAAGGAAGTGATACATGATATCAATTTTGAGTCTTTTTAAGTTGAGATCTCCCATGTTATTCTTGCCCAGGTGTCACTTATTTCTTCATTTTGAAGATTTATTAACCTCTGAAGTCTGAGCTCAGCATCCAAGATGGCAGAATCACCTGGTTTGGGTGTGGTTCACTGCCTGGAACAGCTCAGTGATGCAGTGTTCCTAAAATTCAAAGAGTTGCTCAGGAAAAAGCCACAATTGCAAGCCAAGCTGAACTCCTGGACTAATACTGAGACAACTTCGAGAAAAGACCTGATAACGCTGTTGAACACACATTATCCAGGACAGGTATGGGACATAATGTCAAGCATGTTTCTACACATCAATCGGAGAGACCTCTGGACAATGGCTCAGGAACTGAGGAGAGGTAAGCGAGCATGGAGAGAGAAGGGACACATGGGGTCACATAGGAGCTGCTTTTATTTTTTAGTTTATTCTTCTCTCCTACAATACAGCCCATCCCTCCATTCCTCCCAGTCCTCCCCGCCTCCCGTTCTCCCGGATCCACTTCTCCTCTGTTTCCCTTCAGAAAAAAAATCAGGTCTCCCAGGGACATCAACCGAACACAGAATAACAAGGTACAGTAAAACTAGGCACAAACCCTCATGTTAAAGCTGGACTAGGAAGTCCAGTAGGAGGAAAAGGGTCCCATGAGCAAGTAAGAGTCAGACACCCCCCACTTCCATTTGTTGGAGTCCCACAAAAACACCAAGCTAACAAGCAAACTGTGAAGCTCAAGTTGAGGAAGGGTTACACTGAAGAAACCAATGGATGTTGTATACAACATCACCCTTTAACTGGGGTGGAGGAGGTGTCCTAATGCACATCACCATTACCAATAAAAGAAAATGTATGATGGCTTGAAACAAATAAGGCAGATCCCAACATTAATGCTGTTTTCTTCAGCTGGCCAAGAAAATGGTTCTTTTGTTTGCTTTTTTAAAATTAGCATACAAAACAATGCATTTCCTCTTGACATTGTTCCTGCTCTCTCTCCTTTCTCCTCTCTCTCCCTTGCTTCCTCTGTCTCTCCCTTCTCTTGTTTGTTCTTTCTATCTTGGAAAATGTCTCACTGTGTAGCCCAGGCTGCCTTAAAAGTCACTCTATAGAACAGACTAGTCTTGAACTCATGACTTCCTGCCTCAACTTCCTGAGTTCTGGGTTTCTAGGTACACGGTGCCACACTCAACTGAGATGAGGTTCTATCTAGTGTAACACTGACTCATCCTTTTGACCAGACACATAGTGCCAAGAGGAGAACTTCATCTTCTTTCCTTTATTTCCTATGAATTTCTTGAGACTGTGGAAGAAGCCCTCAAATATACAAGCTGGGATCACGTCCAGGTGGAGGGCCTGTCAAAGACCTTCCAGAGGGAATATTTTACCAGGAGCTCATCCCCCTTTTCAGATGCATATAAGCTGTCTCAATATTCACTGGGTTTGCTGTTCATGCATCCTTTGGCAGAACTACGAGTTAACAGACGCCAGAAGTGTCCACAAAAATGGTTGTGAATCAGGAACCACATGCTTTGTTCAGCTGGTTCTTAGTCGTGTGATTTGTCTAGTCAGCTACAGCAAGATGATCAAATGTCACTACATCTGTTTCCTCTTGGGGATAAAGACACCAGTAATTTTCAAGGACCAAGTACACACATGCATGTAAGACATGGAGAATAACATGTCATGGTTATTGTATCAGTTAATTTCTGTTGCTGTGATAAAACACCATGCCCAAAAGCAACTCATGGAAAAGGTGTATCTCGGCTTATGGTTCCAAAGTGGTGAGAGAGGCATGACAACACGCAGGCATGGTGGGAGGAGCAGGAAGCTGAGGTCACGTCTCAGATGCGAGCATGAAGCAGAGAAAGGGAACTGGAAGCAGGGGGAGACTATAAAATCTCAGTGCCTGCCCCAAGCAGCATCCTTCTCGAGTAAGGCCACACCTCCTAAACCTTCCCAAGCCTCACCATTAATTGGGGAACAGATCTTCAAACTTACCAAATAATGGGGACATTTTTACCCAAACCACTACCATTCTTTTCTGTTAATCATTCATTTGATTAAATATTTACACCTAGGTCCCTTTTTATAGGAGTTGAATTACATACATGGCAAGTTCGACTCAATTACAATCAAGGTGCAGGGCCGCATAAACCCCAGAGCCTGCAGCAGATTGGGCAGATAGTAGATTCTCTTAGGATGACTGAATTAAGTGACTGTCCGCTGTGGACCTATGAAAACTTTTCATCTAATAACAAGGTTTCCCAGCCTTTTTGAAGAGATTTTTAAGCTATATATTTAAATATATATTTAATATGTAATTATATATAATAATGTAGTTTTATATATAATGTATGTAAGTGTTTGCTAGCACATATGGATAGGAAACACATGCATACCATAAGAGGACAGGAATTTTTGGAACTGAACTAAACCTCAAGTTATCAGTGACTGTCTAGGTGCTTGGAGCTGAACCCAAGTCATCTAGAAGAGTAGCAAGTGTTTTAAACATATTGAACATTTCTAATGTATCAGTCACTGATACAAGTTCCAGTAAATCTCAGAAACAGCAGTAGGCTCTTGCCCTCAGAAAGCCTAGTGCCAGAAATTCACGGGAAAATATCAAAGTGTGGTACTGATGACATGCCAGCTGCTTGCTAACTACCTCCATGAATGGAAAGAGAAACACTTTCTAATAATCCCATTTTGCTTAGGACATTGATCCAGATACATTAAATAATGTACCTAAAACTGTGAGGTTGAACCCAGGACAATGCAACACCCCGTCAGGATTGTTATCTGTAGATGTGAAATCATAGAACCCCAGAGGTCGTTTCACTCTGTCTTGTTGCCTGAATCAAAACTTGCTTTGACTAAGCATCAGATTGTAAACATGTACAGAAAACTGAAGAATTCGAAATAGATTGACCTGTAATGACTACTGGGGGTATGAAAGCCTTAGGCTGAGTCACAGTGTTCTGAGCCCTAACTCATGAAGTTGTGAACAGATGAAGTACTTATGGCCATTGCCCTGGCAAGGTACCAGGCCCTTTGCAAATTTGCAGTGCAGTACCCAGAATTCATGCTGGACCACAGCTGGTGCTCAGAGGTGAACGTCCAGTTTGCTCACAGATCTTTTACAGGCGATGTATCAAGTACATCATCAGCCTGAACAGGGTGAAATAACCAGCTCAGGCCCTGGGGTCTGTGCCTCATGCTGGGTACCAAGATGAGACTGGTCAGCTGGTGAGTTCTTTTTCTCTGTGAACTAAAGTATGTAAGGGCAGGAAGAGTTGCAGGGAAAGTGAAGTAAACTTTATTGGCATTGTAGGTTTTCTTTTTTTTAGGTCAAGAAGAGGCCCTGTGTATGGAGACAGTTGATGCTAGAGGGGTCCCAGATTTTTCTTTGATTTAAGTACCCCTGCCTTCTGGAGAACTCCCTTCTCCTCTATTGGCCCTAAAATATTTATATACCCCCTTTAGCACAGGGATTTGAGTCAGGCTCTTCCATGCATGTTCACAAGCACGGGAAGACGTGCATGCAATAGAGGTCTCTATCTAGAGGAGTTGGTGTAGAAAGAACGGGTTAGTTGGTTGGGGCTGGGGTGGGGCCTAACCATTCTTTGGAGGGTAAAGGGAGAAAAACCCTGTATCAGTTGAAGGGAAATGGAAACTTATTGCAGGGAAGGGGTGGGTGGCTCTCCTCCTTTTCTGTCCTTAGGACCCATGGCCTCACCGCTCATCCAGGTGTGGAGATCATTCACTAGACGTGTATTTAAGAAAACTATGATTCATTCTCAGGAGTGTCCTAGTCGTGACTGTCTTGTATTCTGATTTCATCAAACTCAGATAAAAGAAGTACATACAAACAGATTATGAAGACTGCATTTCACCACATATGGACCTGGGAGACCTTCATTCGTATACCTGTTAAAAGCTACCAAGAAACTGTAAAAATACAGCACAAGGTGTTGCAAACAGTATTTGATACTCAGTTAAAGCCAGTCACTGCAGTCATACTGGGTGCTGAAGCAATCGGAAAAACCACGTTCTTAAGAAAAGCCATGTTGGATTGGGCATCAGGAGACTTATGGAAGAACAGATTTCAGTATGTTTTCTTCTTTTCTCTCGTCTCACTTAACAGCACCACAGAGTTAAGCTTAGCTCAGCTTCTCTTTAGTCAGTTGTCTGCATCTTCAGAGACACTGGATGATGTCTTATCCGATCCGAGGAAAATCTTGTTTATCTTGGATGGATTTGACCACCTGAAATTTGACTTGGAACTCCGGACAAACTTGTGCGACAACTGGAGGAAGACGCTGCCGACACAAATTGTCTTGAGTAGTTTGCTACAGAAAGTAATGCTCCCAGAATCCTCTCTGCTGCTTGAATTGGGAAACCCAAGTATACCCAAAATCTATCCCTTGCTACAGTATCCAAGGGAGATAACTGTGGGAGGACTCAGTGAGGAGTCTATAAAGTTCTACTGTGTGTGCTTTTTCAATGATGTTGAAAAAGGCTTAGAAGTCTTTGATTATTTACAGAGCATGCAAGCATTGCTCGATTTATGCATTAGTCCCTATATGTGCTGGATGTTCTGTAGTACCATAAAGGGTCAGTGTGACAGGGGAGAGGAAAGGAACTTCTTTTGTCCGTCAGATTCGATTATGTTCACAAAATTTATGGTGAGCTCCTTCAGATCGGTGTATGACAACTGTCCAGCTAGACAGAACAGAGCCCGACTAAAGACTCTGTGTACCTTGGCTGCAGAGGGAATGTGGAAACAGGTATTTGTGTTTAAGTCTGAGGATCTCAGGAGGAATGGGATATCTGAATCTGAGCAGACATCATGGCTGAGAATGAATTTTCTCCATTATCAAGGTGATTGCTTCATGTTTTACCATCCGACACTACAGTCATATTTTGCTGCCCTGTTCTATTACCTCAGACAAGACAAAGACACACCTCACCCCATCATTGGAAGCCTACCCCAATTCCTAAGAGAAGTGTATGCTCATGGCCAAACCCAATGGCTCCGGACAGGGATGTTTGTGTTTGGAATTGCCGCTGAAGAAGTCACTGCCATGCTGAACCCACACTTCGGTTTGATACCACCCAGAGAGATGAGAGAGGTTATCTTCAACTGCCTTAGAAGTTTGAGTCAAGGAGAGCGCAGTAAGACACTGAGTGACCAGAGTTTGATCGATAGCCTAATTGACATCCAGAAAGAAAAATTTGAAACCCAAGTGATGGATCTATTCGAAGAACTGACTATTGACATTAGTGATGCTAATAAAATGACATTGGTTGAATACAGTCTGCTGAAATCTCTAAAATTAAAAAAACTTCATATGCATATACATCACAGCATTTTTTCAGAAATCTATAACCCAGGAGATGGTGACATAGAAGACTTTAGACGACACAAGAAGTGAGTACATCTCTGAACCCGGTCTTCAGTTTTCCAGTTTTGCCGCAGTGTCAAGTGCATTATTTTACAGGTCTGTTTGTGTGCATGTTGTCAGAGGAAGATATGGGTGCCTTTCTCCATTGTCCTCCACCTTAATCCCCTGAGACAGTCTCTCACCAAACTTGAAGCTAACCATCTTGACTAGGCTAACTGGCTACCAAGACACCCGGATCTACCTGTTTCTCTTTTCTAATGCGGGGCAACAGCCTCATGCAACCATGCCCAGCTTATGTTGGTGCTGTGGATCTGAACCCAGGTCTTCACGCGTGTACATCCCACACGCCTACCCACCAGTCCTTCTCTCCAGAACAGAGTTTCTAAGTTTTTTTTATGTCTATTCTTGAGTGTTTAGATGGCACGGTCAGGAAGGCTTTCTGTTGAGTCTTGGCACTGCCGTTTGGAGCTATGTGGCCCTACACAGCCAAGTCTTGAGTTCCTTCATTTATACTGAGAACAAATTTGTCACAAGGCCAGTGTGAGATGGAAATGTGAGCAGCTTCTTTGTAGCTTCTGCCTCTTTCCCGTCATCCATAGTGTGTTTAGTGTCCTGGTGGCTGCACTGGAGAGGATTCTGGGAACTGTGTCTGGTTTAAGCCTGTGCTCGTGCTTCATTGCTCTGGTTGACTTGTCTTGCAATGGCCTTAGGCTGCTAGCTCACACTTGATCTTTTAAATGAATGTGTAACATCTTTTATGATGATATTATTGGATCCAGTTTGCTATTCCCTCAGGAGTCCCAAATATCTACCTGAATTCACATAGAGATCACGTTTTCTCAATGAAAATGGAAACACTAGAGAACAGTTTTAAGCTGGATATCTTCAGCAGATATGCATAGCTATTAACAATGAGTCTCCCAAAGACTCAGTTTCGTTCATATCACCTCACGCCATGCTTCTTATTTATAACTTTTATTCCACACATTCGTTTGCAATTTTAGACCTATGTATCATGTGTTCTAGTTACTGATGCCTTCTACTCTGTTCTGTTCCTCTTCCACCCCATCACCCCAGCTTCTTTTTGAGTCCTTTCTCATGTTGAAATCTTTTTGTTTGTCAGCTATTGAGTTTAACTAGGGCTATCAGTGTGCCCAGGGGTTTGGAGCTGTGCATTAGACCCCAGCAGGCTGACTTGTGAGTACAAAACAGGAGATGCCGGGTGGTGGTGGCACACACCTTTAATCCCAGTGCTCAGGAGGCAGAGGCAGGCAGATCTCTGAGTTTGAGGCTGGCCTGGTCTATGAGAGCTAGCTCCAGAACAGGCTCCAAAAGTACAGAGAAACCCTGTCTGGAAAACAAACAATAACAATATAAACTGGAGATGACTGCTCCTCCCCCAGAGCCGACCAGTTGTCCATATTCCAACAGGGAGGACTAGGACTGTGCAAGCCTCTCCCCAGTCAATGATTGATAGGAACAGGCCCGGTCTTTTGCAGGCAGTGGAGGGATCCCTAGCTCTAACAGGATTAAGACTGCAATAGCTATACAATGCCCAGAAGAGGGCATTTTCTCACCCACAGTGCTCACTGTCTCCTCTCTGTCTCTTGTCTGCTCCTTTTTGTCTTTTGTAAAAACGTATTCATTTTTATTACTGTGCATGAGTGCTTGGCCTGCCTGTATGTCTGTACCATGTGTACTTCCTCAGGTGGTGGGACTCATCTTCCCATCTTAGGAGTGTCTTGATTGCATTTAGCCACCAGAGAATAATGATGTGTTATCTCATTGCAGAATTGCAAACAAATATTGGGGTTCATTATGCGGAATTTTCTGGAACTTACAAGTGTTGGATCTGGACAGCTGTAATTTCAATGAAACTGCAATTCAGCATCTTTGTGAATCGTTGTCTCCAGCTCCTCGTATACCTCTGAACATGTTTAAGCTCCAGAGCTTGTCGTAAGTTTGACAGTCACCCATCCTTTCCATAGCTAGAAGAATTTCCCTCTCTGCCTTCATAAGACTAATTCATAAATAAATTCAGAACTAAAATCCAAAGTAGAAAATACAATAGTACCAAGAGTCACATATTTGAAATTCTCTGTCACAACATACATGTGATTTACAGGTGGTTTGTAAATGCCTATACAAGTAGTATGTGTGCATGTGCATCCAGTATCTATGTGCATGTGTGTGCATGTACATCTAGTATATATGTGCATTGTGTATGCATGTACATCTAGTATATATGTGCATGTGTGTGCGTGTACATCTAGTATATATGTGCATGTGTGTGTGCGTACATCTAGTATATATGTGCATGTATGTGTGCATGTACATCTAGTGTATATGTGCAAGTGTGTATGCATGTGCATCTTGTATATATGTGCGTGCGTGTATGCATGTACATCTAGTATATATGTGCGTGTGTGTATGTATGCATGTACACAGAGAGCAGGAATTGACTATGTTCTAGAGACTGCATGAATGTTAATTAAAAGTCCACTTTTTAACATTACTGTGATTGCATGTATGTATGTGTGCATCTGAAATGGGCCTCTGAGTCAGAGTTATGCTAAATCATGAGCTGCCTGACATAGGTGCTGGGAACAGAACTCCAGTCCTCTACAAGAGCGATGTGTGCTCTTAACCACCCAGCTATCTGTCCTGCCCAATGATAACTTCTTAGTCATCAAACTGACACCTATTTCTTATGAGGAGACAGGGCCAGGCATGACTTTGACTCCATTTTCCCAACCTTGAAAAGAAATATATACAAAAAGAAAAAAATAGTCATATGACTCTAAGCCCCAGTCTATGACCATTATAGACAGTGATGCCTTAAGAAACACTGGTACCTACTAAACTGAGCTGTGGTGGTACACACCTTCAAACCCAGTACTTGGGAGTCAGAGGCAGGCAGATCTCAGAATTTGAGACCAGCCTCGTCTACAGAGTGAGATTCAGCACATCCAAAGTTACACACTGAAACCCTGTCTTAATCAACAACAAAAATACTGGTAAATAAGGAGAAATGGGCCCTTCCTTGGGACACACAGCAGGGAACATTAAATGAATACAATCATCTGTTTAGACATAAGGAGTTACTCTGGTTTGCTTTTTGCTGCTGGGATAAATACCATGACCAAAAGCAGCCTAGAGGAAGAAAGAGTTTATTCCATTTTACCACTGCCAGGTCATCATCCACCACCAAGGGAAGTCGGGGCAGGAACCTGCAGGTAGGAACTGAAGCAGAGACCATGGAGGAATGCTGCTGCCTGGCTTATCTCCCCACGACCTGCTCAACACTCTTCCTATTCACATCAGACCTACCTGCCCAGGGGTAATGCTGCTCACAGTGGCGTTTCTCCACCAATTACTATTAAGAAAATGCTCCACAGACATGGCAATCTCATGAGGTAATTCCTCAATTCAGGTTCCCTTTCTCTAGATAATGTTGAGTTGGAACCCTTGATTAGCCATGACAGACAATATTCAGAATTTAATATGAAGGTAAGTATGAGTCTTCTGAGAATGATCTGGGTGTTATGCAGGAGTGGGGAAAATAGAAGAAAAGGGAGAGAGATGAGTAGCTCGAGCCTCCATGTTTGTCTGGTATCTGGAGATAACCAGTGAGAACTTGAGGGTGCCCAAGCAACCATGGTATGTGAGGCACAGTGTAAGAGAGGGTTGTACAAGTTGCTTTGCCATGAACCCACACCCCCTGGTATAACGTGTCACTTGGCCTTACTCCACAGGTGTTCCTTCATGACTAACTTTGGGGATGGGACGTTATTTCACACAGTTCTTCAGCTGCCTCACCTGAGATCCCTGAACCTCTATGGCACTGATCTGTCCAATGATGCGGTTGAGAAAATGTGCTCTGGGCTGAAATCGCCAACATGCAGACTGGAGGAGCTGCTGTAAGTCAGTGCGCTGTCTACACTCAGGAGCTGCTTTAAAATTGTTTCTAAAATCACGTTTAAGGATTAACTTTGAAAGTTTTGCATTGCATGAGCACATATTGTACAAAATGAGTTTCATTATGATAATTTCTTTTTCTCCTTGTTAACTCTGTGTGTGTGTGTGCGTGTGCATGTGTGTGTGTGTGTGTGTGCAGGTGCCTTCAGAAGCCAGAAGACAGCTGTAAGCTACCTGATGTGGGTGTCTGAATTTGAACTCTAGTTCTCTGTTGAGGCAGCAAGAGCTCTTCACTGCTGACCTGCCTCTCGGGCGCCCCCCTGACACCATTCCACACACATTTGTATGGACTTTGATCACACTCAGTTTTCTGTTGGCTCCTGTTCCTTGCTAAGAATTTCCCCTTGCACTTTGATGACTTCCTCTTTGGCTTTTTTAATGGTTTGAATACCATCATAACAGCATATCTAGATTCTGCTACATTTCTATACCTAGGGTGTGGCTCAGCTGTGGAAATTAGAGGTGAACTTACAGAGGAACTATACAATAGCTACCAGCAGAGAAACGCTCCATTAGCACCCCCCCCCCGGGCCTTTGATGGTAGCTAGAGAAGAAACTCAGAGGAAGCCATGCAGGTGGGCTAGGCAGAGATGGCAGAGACCAGGTGAAGTCGCCCGGGTACTGAGGATCTACTGTTTTCCAGTGACACAGTAGCGCAGAGTGAGTTCCTCACCGTTGTCACTTGAGGTGTGGGGGCTTATGCTAAGAAACATGAAAGGCACTCTTTTCCTCAGGCTGTGGAAGGCAATATGAACATTTGTAATTTCATGATCAGATCAGAATCTTGTTCTGGTATTTGGACTGTTGCCTTGATTCCCGACACAAAGCTTCCAACCTCTTGGTGTTCTCCAGGTGATAGGATCAACTTTTATTCTGATGAGGTAGGTGGTGTTTGGTGCACTACTGCATAGTGACCAGTCCCCAGAAGAACCACGCTAGGTCTATGTCTGTAACTGTCATTATCACCCCCATTCAGTTTGAAGTTAGTCTGTCACGCTTACGTGATAAAGTCTTCATTGAAAAAAATCCCAGAAAGTTTGGAGTATTTCCATCCTCCTGTGCACTGTCAGCTTGATTTAGTTCAGTGATTGTCTTTATCAGGTTAGCACGCTGTGGTATCTGAGGGGTTTTATCTTGCTTGTTAACTGAAATAAGATGGACCACTCTACTATAAGTAGGTATGGTTCAGGAGGTTCTGGTCTGTATAAGAATAGAAGAAGTCTAGCTAGCTAAGCACGAACCAGCAAGCAGCTCATTCATGATTCCTGCATCCAGGTTCCTGCTCTGACTTCCTCAATGATGAACTGCAACCTGGAAATGTAAGTCAAATTGTTTCTTCTCTTAGTTGCTTTGGACAGAGAGTTTTATCACAGTACTGAATGGGAGCCAGAGCAGGGTCTTCTAGTGTGCAAATATATCCACACGGAGCACTCTCCATCCATAAGGCAAACATTCTTGGACCTGGGATCCTTGCAGATCTCACTCCATGCACATGATCTGACTGCATCCTCCGTTATAGCTTCTGATTATTCTCAGCTGACAAGCAAGATGACAGAACCCGTAAGCTTCATGATCTCCTCTGTACCTTAAACACAAGGGGTAAGTTTTAAGAATGTCCATCACAATGGGCTTTGTAAATAATCCCTGAAACCTGGAAGGGAAGGCCACCGTGAGATACTCAAGAAGTGTGTGTGTGTGTGTGTGTGTGTGTTGGTGTATGTGTGTGTGTGTTGGTGTATGTGTGTGTGTGGGGGGTGTATGTGTGTTGGTGTGTGTGTATGTTGGTGTGGGTGTGTATGTTGGTGTGGGTGTGTATGTTGGTGTGGGTGTGGGTGTGGGTGTGGGTGTGGGTGTGGGTGTTGGTGTGGGGGTGTGTGTGTGTAGTGTGTACGTGTCTGGGTATCAGACATGAAAAAGCTGTGTG
>LOJH01053285.1:0-12211 GCA_001685095.1 Ellobius talpinus
GAGAGAGAGAGAGAGAGAGAGAGAGAGAGACTGGTCTGGTTTACACACTTGTAATTCCTTTGCTGGGGTGTGGGAGGTGGGTGTCCCCAGCGCTCTCTAGCCAGATACCCTACTTGGTGAGCTCCAGGTCAGTCTAAAAAGTAAGATGGGCTGCGGTGATGGTTCAGTGGCTAAGAATGATTGCTGTGCAGTCATGAAGACCTGAGTACAATTCTCCAGCACTCACATAAGAAGCCAGGCATGGTTATGGTTGTGCCTGACACTCTTATACTAGAAAGGTAGACACAGGAGGATTGCTGGGGCTTGTTGCCCACCAGCTTAGCTCTCGGTGAGAGACCCTGTCTCAAGGGAATAAGGTGGAGAGTGATATAGGAGAACACCACTCTCCTCCTGACCACATATAAGTTCATGGGCACCCATATTCATACACGTGTACCACCCACACACCGCAAGATAGACAGCACCTGAGGAAGAGTGAACATCCAAGTGAGCTTTTCCTTTGACCTCCATACACATGTGAATTCAAGGGTATGCAGACACATACATGTACACACACACACACACACACACACACTAGATACTTGTTAAGAGTCTTTGCCAATGCCACAGGAATCAAGTGCCATTGTTAGTGTGATTTTTCACTTTGTGTGGTCAAGGGTGTTTTGATTTTGATAATTAAAAAGAAGAATGCAGTTCAAGCGAGGCGAACTGTGCTGACCCTCAGGGCTGTGTGTCTGCACCAGCGATTCTCAGCTATGGGACAGTTTCACACCCCTGGGGAAAGCTTGGCAATATGTGGAGTTGGTTGCGGTTGTCACATCTGGGAGGTCCTATTTATATCTCCTGGAAAGAGTCGGAGAAGGCTGCCTGAGAGCCTCTGGTATCCAGAGCAGCCCACACAACAGAGGATTCTCCAGTCTCAAATGTCAGCCATGCTGTGCCAAGGAGCCCCAGGCAGCAGCGTTTCACTGCAATCTCATGGTGGCTATTGGTCCTGGTGAAGGTCGGGAAGACAGATGTTCAGTTCAGGGCTGACAAGATGGTTCAGTGGTTACCAGATGGCCTAGTGACCAGTATTCAGTCCCTGAAGCCCACATAAAAGTGGCATGCAGATACTGCTACACACATCACACACACAGACACACAGACACACACACACACACACACACCATCATCATCATCATCATCACCATCATCAAACAGGAGCTGGAGAGATGGCTCAGTGGTTAAAGCACCTACTGCCTGAATTTGGTTCCTCCACCGGGTTGCTCACAGCCAATTGCCATAGGTCCAGAGGGTCCAACGCCCTCTTGTGGCCTCTGCAAGTACCTGCCTCACCCGCACATTCCCTTCCCCAGATATACATAATTTAAGGATAAAATCTTTTTAAAGCCAACTGTAGTGATACGTAAAACTGCAAATAGATGCATGGTTCCAGTGCTAAGGTTTCTTGCTTGCACAGAGGAGACTTGCAAGTCCTTTCCTTCAAGGCAGCTTGTTTGCGACGCTTCACTCACCTCTTGCCCTGTTTAGCGTTGCACCTGGTCTTTGAGACCTCCAACAAAGCAGATTATACTCTAACCTTCCAGAGCTTAGTTTGGAATCCTGACCTTAACGCCTCTTCTGGCCCACAACCAGTGCAGTTTTGGCAGCAAACATTTTGCTTCTGCTTCCATGGAAGGTAATTATTTCTCTTCGTGAAAGAGCCACTGATTCGGAATAACCGTGGCACCAAGTAGCGTGAGACAATGGTTTTAAATTGCACAATGTTGAAGAGAAGAAAACTCATTTTATTAATTTGAAGAAGAGTGTGTATATAATTACCAAGGTACGAGAGGGTACATTTAGTGACTCAAGGAAAGCACGTTAGGCCCCCGAAGATCAACTTTACAACACGAGGCACCCTCCCTAGCATATTTAGGGCACCTGGAGAAGAGGACGGAACAGAAAGATAGGTTGGCGTTCATGAGGAGAGCTCTGAATAAAGCTATACAGTTTTTGCTTTTTTCTGCCAGTTTGGGCTGAAGAGGGAGGGTTCAGGCTGGAGGGGGGGAGAAGAAATGAGCTATGGTTTCCAAGCAATAGTGAATGCACAGGTGGCTGGGAGGTTCAAGGGAAGGGGGTCCATTCAAAACTTGGGGGAACTAGAGCTAGGGAGGCAGCTCAGGTGTAGAGAGTTTGCCTCTCACACATGAAGCCTGGGGATCTGTCCTCAGCACTGTGTAAGCCTGGTGCAGAGTCATGAGCCTTTTAGGAGCCCTGCACTCCGCAGGTAGAAGCTGGAGGGTCAGGAGTTCAAAGTCATCCTCTGCTGGATAGCGGAGTCCAACGATAGCTTGTGTATTTGCTCACTTTCCTTTAATGTGAAAAAGCACTGGCCAATACCAGCTTAAGGTAGGAAAGGGTTTATTTCAGCAACCAAAGGCAGCATCTGAAGTGGAGACCACAGATAAACATTGCTTACTGGTTTGGTCTCCATGACTCTCTCAGCTTGATTTTATTTTTATATAGCCCGGAACCACTAACCATGGGTGGCACCACCTACAGTGGACTGGGCCCCTCTACATTAGTCATCAATCAAAAAAATACCCCCATAGCCTTGCCTACAGGCCTGTCTTTGGGAGTACTTCTTAACCGAGATTTCCCTTTCCAGATGATCCTCGCTGTGTCAAGTTGATAAAAACTAGTCAGAACATCTGGGCTATATGAGATTCTGTCTCAGAACTGAGGTGGTGGTTGACCTCAGTGCTTAAAAGCATTTGCTGATCTTCAGTGTACCAAAGTTCAGTTTCTAGCACCTACATCAGGCAGCTCACAAAACATAACTACAGCTCCAAGGGATCAGGCATCTTTGGCCTTACCTTAAACTCCAGATCCTCCTGCCTCCCTCCACCTCTGGGGTGCTGGGATTACAGGGGTGCACCATCTACCTGTTTATGCATCGCTAAGAATTGCCCCCAGATTTCCAGCATGCTAGACAAGCACTCTAGCAACTGAGACGTATCCTTGGCCCTAGAGACAGCCTCACCAGCATTGGGACCAAAGCCTCTGCATAGGGTTATCTGTTCTTTGTATCAGAGTTAGGACTTGGACATGCTGAAATTAAGCTTGTTTGTTTTGATCAGAAGGTGACAGCCATCACTTACTCTAATTCGGCTTAATGAGGTATGCACAGACAGCGATGATGCCGGCTCACATATGGCATTGTTTCCACAGACGGCCCACAGCCGCCGCTGGCATCTGCTTTCTCCCACATGCTCTCTTGTCTTTTGCCGTTGTCTTCCTTTACCTGTTTCCACTGATGCATATTTCCTCAGACTCTTTCTAGACTGTGAGACCTAAGTAGAGAACCAACTGTGGAGTAAAGCTGTCTTCATGGGAGCAGGGAGATACATCTGTCTTCCTGGTTTTGAAAAGTGCTTTTTTTCTGGGAGTGTATATAGTTTGTTGTTGTTGTGTTGTTAAAGCTGTACTTTTGACATTACATATTCAGGGCTACTAAAATTAAGTGATCCTTAAGAAGATCAGTTGCTGGTTGCTGTTTTATAGTGCTGAGGGTGTAACTCGGGGCCTCATACATACTAAGCAAGTGCTCTTACCACTAATCTATAACCTCAGCTATTTTGTTTGTTTGTAGTGTGTGTGTGTGTGTGTGTGTGTGTGTGTGTGTGTGTGTGACCAACTGAACCATTTCTCCAGCCCTTTGTCATGTGTTTCTTAACTCTCAGCCCAAAGATGTTTCCTCCTTAGCCTGAAAGAACCCTTTGGATTTGTGTGACTTTTAGCCTTAGGAGTGGCTTTCAAACTCTGCAGCCACCTGGGGGTGGGAACGGCCTGTAGGAATATTTCCTGTGTGGATCTCACACAGCCCTTATGTCTCCTGTCCTGGCAAACTCAAGGAGGCCCAGGACAGTACTTGACCCCTCCCTGTGACTTCTCACTGCACATAAATAGGGAGGGAATTTCCTACAGGAGAGTATTTTGCTCTCCAGGGAAGACAGCCATTAACCTGTCTAAACTCTATGCTAATAGGACCTTCTGGATAATTGCTTTCATTAAGAATAGTTAAGGCAAGCATTACAAGTTATAGCAAGATTTTCAGAGAACAAAGTAAATATTTAAAACTTCATTTTAGAGTGCAGTTAGGTCGGGGCAGAGAAAAGATTAGTATAAGCTGGGTCTGGTCATATCAGTCCCTTTCTCTTTGGTGACTTTCTGAAGCCCAGCTCCGGGGAGACAGATGGGTATTCCCAGAGTTAGGGCCAAGGTCGATTGTCTTCTTATTCTGGCTTCTTTCGGAACTGAGTGACATGGTGACAGAGATTAACTGCCTTCCCTGTCCTGCCCAGGAATGCTGTGAGGATTAAGAAGGTGGCTGTTGGCTCGTGACTATGCCCTGCCAGGAGGACAGTTGTTTCTCTGGGGCACAGGGCCATTAGTAGCAGCTGAGTTGGCTAAGAATGCCCACAGTCTCTGTATGCCAGGGCCAAGCTGTGCTCTGGGCTACGGAGCTGTCATCGAGGACACCTGGGGATTCATTGAGCTGTGATTTTCATGCCTGCAGGCTCCCAGTGGCCAAAGCCAGCCAAGTCCCTGCTTACGTGTGTAAGTGAATTACTAGGTTGTGTTTTCAAAGGGAGACTCAGAAAACAACGCCTCTTCCCTATCAGGAAGAGAGATGTAATTGGACTGTTTACATTTTAGGAATTACAGCTGGCCACAAGATGAAACAGAAAACTGCCCTCCCCACCTCTCCCCCACCCGTCAGGGACTGACTGAGCTGGTTCATCTGCGGCTGGATGCTCTAGGTGTCTGATCCTGCTGGGTCCTTCCCAGAATGCTGGAGAGAGGGAACTGAGTCAAAACAGGTCACTTCTTCCTGGAGATGACATGCTGGCAATGGTGTTGTATGCATGTAAACGGCTATGTAAATATGCAGTTGGTCCAGTAGCAATGGAAGGATGGTGGTGGGGGTAGTGTCAGGAAAGCCTCCCTTGAGAAAAGACATTGAGCTGAGACCTCTAAGGTAGAGGGGAGCCCAAGGGCTATCTAGAGAAGGTTCCAGAGAGAAGAACCAGCCTTCCCAAAGCTCCAAGCCACATCCTGGTGGAGTGTTTTTAAGAAACACTGTTGTGACATCTAATCTAATCTACTGGGGAAGATAGTTTAGTAGCCAAACTGAGAATGCAAGTAGACACTGTGATGCTAATCTTCATTTTCAGTTGTCTCAGTTTAGGATTCTCATGGAAACACACCTCTGGATATGTCCCAGGGGATGTTTCCGGAAAGATGTAACCGAGTCGGGAAGGTCCACTCTGAATGTGGGTAGCACATCTCATGGCTGGAGTCTAGGACTGAAGAAAGGGAGAAAAGAGAGCTGAGCGCCAACATCCATGCCTCTGTGTCCTGACTGGGGATACAATGTGACCATCTGCATCATGCTCCTCCTGCTGTGATTCCCATGCCCTGAGGACTCTGCTTGCTTACACACTGGGCCAAGGCAAACCCTTCCTCCCTCAATCTTCTCTTGTCTGTTATTTTGTAACGATGAAAAACGCATCAAAGACAGACATTGTTTACTAACCTGTGTTATTGACCATTTAAGTTTCTGCTGGGCTGAAGCAGGGCACACGTGTGAGGGGTATTAGAATCCTGGGGGTGTGAGGGTGTTCACAAGCTGTCTCCAAACAGTGAGGCTCCAGTGTGTGCAGCAATGCGCGTGTGAATCTTTGAATGGGATCAGAGATAACGTCAGGAAAACTTGGGCCAAGTCATTTTAGAAAGCACTAGTCCCAGCTCGGCCATCTGCCCAGACACTAGCAGAACCGTGACCCCAGGGCCTGAGATTTGCACACACAGCTGCCCTGGCCTACAGTGCGATTTCTGGAAAAGTTACCTGATCTTTGTTTCTTCCATAGCTGGAATTTCATGACATTTTAGAAGCCGACGAGCTTGAAATGGTCTAACATTTCTCCCAAGTCAAGGAAATCCAGCTTTGCAAGGTCTGTCGTGTACACTTCTAACCTTATCTGAACAATCCTGGCAATGGGATGTGAAGTTCTAATTGAATATAGCCATGCCTATTCGTGGGCTTATTGCCTGTGGCTACACTTGTGCTACAGGACCAGAACTGAATGGCTACAAAGGAAGCTATATGATCCACCACGCCAAAAATGTTTATTCTCTAGCTCTTCCCAGAAAAAGCTAGCTGGCCCTGGCTTAAATGGACAGTAGTTATTCCGATACAATGTGTAGTCAGTCTGTGATACCAGGCGTACAGCCCACTACATTTGTGGGATGTCTATTAAATTGACTTAAAAGAATAATTTTCTTTTGGAGAGCTTATATCCGTAAGCACAAATTGCCATTTTAAAATACTTTACCAATTCCTCCAAGCAGATGTGTAAAACATAAATCCCATTTTCACAGACAAGAGTGTCAAGGTGAAAGGAGATGCATGATCTGCCCAGTGTGAAGGAAGCATGAACTAGAACTCAGGGCCCATTTGGGATTTCCCCGTATACTGTGGCTGTCCACAGATGCTGGCTGAGATGGTTGTGCATCCTTGAATATCGCATTGGAAGATCATCCGTGGGACATTTAATCATGAGAAGATATTAAGGCTCAGGAATAGAGTGTAGAATAAGAAACTGGACCTTTTGATGGTTTGGACCTAATCCTAAGTATCTCAAGTGTTGAGGCTGGTGATGTAGCTCAGTTGGTAGTGTATTTGCCTAGCATGCACAAAGTTGCCTAGATTCCATCCCCACACTGTATAAACTGGCCATGGTGGTGCACACCTATAGTCCCAGCACTCAGGAGGTAGAGGCAGAGGGTCAGAAGTTCAAGGTCATTCTTGGCTGTATAATAAGTCGAAGTCATCCTGACATATTTGAGATCCTTCCTCCAAAACAAAACATCCTCAAATGTAAAGGATGCTATCTTTTATGAGCTTAGGTATTTTAGGTTATTTTACCAGTAAACAATGCCTTTGGATTTTCCTATTAGGCAACATAGATGCCCTTGAATTTGCAAGTGGGGTTATATACACACCCATCACAAGTCCAATGTGTAAACAGAAAACGTGTGGGGAAACCTGGCTTGTGAACATCCCTCCTTACCAACACAGTGTTCAGATGTACGGTATTGGTTGTTTGCCCCCTGCACATGTAACTGGGAGCTGTGGCTTGTCCTCAGCATTATAAGAGAGAACCAGGCTGTGGTTCACTAACTTGGGGAAAAGATCCAAGTTTAAAACCCTTTCAAATGTGGTTTCTGGCGCATGACTGTTGCTTCTTCACCATCATAAAGTCACTTTTTGCAGGTAACGATATATCTTGGTGGTGCGCTGCTTGCTTGCTCAGCATGCATGAGGATGAATCATTGAATATGAGATTCATGCCACCTGTAACCCCCAAGCCACTGCAAGCTGAATCTTCATATAGCAGAAAACTGTGTGTGCGTGCATGCATGTGTATAAATAGACGATCAAGGAGAGGTAGATTCAATGAAGTCATTTTTTTTAGAGAAGAATTATTTTTATCTTAGTTTTTTGTTTTACAAATTAAAAAATGTAATAATTTCTGAAAAGTAATACAAATTTACTGTAGAAAACTTAGGAAATACAGGAAAGAATAAATAAGAAATATTTATTATTTATTATGACCCTGTCATCTTGAGCACATGGCTGTTAACATAGTCATTTCCTTCCAGGATTTTTTTCTATGCACGTACAGGATGCATGAAAATGTAATTATATTCTCTGTAATTTTAAAGTCTGGTTTTAGTGGGGTTGTTGCTTATGTTTTATTATTATTCAAAGGCTTTATTTAAAAATAAGCACTTGGCCCTCTTTTATCAGCTGTCTCTAATTTATTTTTCCTCTTTTTCACCTGTAAAAGGTCGTTGTAGTGCACAGAAATCTTGCATCTCTGCTCATTCTCTTGGGAGAATTTTTAAGGTTCCAAATGGCTGGGTTAAAGGGTGTGTGCAATTTTGAAGTTTAATGTTTCTTTTTATCGAATTAGTACATGTATATAATTTCCAAAGTCAAATATACAAGGCTAATGACAGAATCTCAGTCTCTTTCGTTGCACTTAGCCAACCCTGCCTATTCCTGACTTATTGTCTTCATCTGCAGAAACTTTTAAGCTCTTTGGTTGTTTTTTCTACATGTGTCTTCGTAGTTATCCAAACCACGTGTGCGATGCTGCTTTTCCTTATGCTGCGCTTCAGACAGTCCCTTCTAGTCTTCTGGGCTGGAGCGTGTATGCTGAGCTCTGGATACTCCTTACCCCACCATATCCAGTGCCCTTCGCCCCACACTGTTCAGCCAACAGTGGTCAGTGCTTACCCAGGAAAGATACCACTGAGCCTCCGTGTAAGATGAGCCCATACTGAATTGATTCCCTGTTTATTTAAAAGTAGCATCACATGATGTGGCCAAGGCCTCACCTGCCCTCCATGCTTAGATTACAGGCACAGCCCCACCATGCCTGGCTGTATGTGGTACCGGGGACTGAACCCAGAGCCTCCCACATGCTAAGCAAGCACTCTGTTGAACTGTCTTCCCAGCCAGCCCTTTTGTCTTCTCTCTTTCCTCTGAGGTCAGATCTTTGCCTTTGGTCTTGATTTCTTTGGAGCATGGTATTTCCACAAATTTCTACTAACTTGTACTTGCAGTTTCATATTGAAGTGTGTGATTAGTGAGGGTTGTCAGCTGTGGGTCCCCTCTTAGGTAAAAGGACACCAAGGACCCAGGTCAGTGGTTCTCAGCCTTCCTAATGCTGTGATCCTTTAATACACGTTCCTCATGGTGATCCCCAACCATAAAATTATTTTCATTACTGCTTCATAACCTTAATTTTGCTACTGTTTTGAATTGTAATATAAATATCTGCATTTTTCCAGTGGTCTTAGGGGGCTCCGGTGAAAGGATCATTCGACCCCCAAAGAGGTCACGACCCACAGGTTGAGAATCACTTTATTAAAAGAAAACAAAGCCAAATAATCAAGTAGAAGGCAGGTGAGCATGGGGAAGCTGAGAACCTAAGCATGTTTCAGCTGACAATCTCTTCCGGGTGTCTCTTGTCATTTGTTAGGTCAAGGGCCCCTGTCCTCCTCCCATGGCTTTATCAAACCCCCCTGTAGTAGTGCCTTGTCTCATTGCTGTGACAAAACACTTAACCAAAGCAGCTTAAGGGAGAAGGGATTTATTTAGGCTCACAGTGGAAGGATACAGTCCGTCATGGTGGGAGCAGGAGTGTGAGGCAGCTCTTCACACTGCAGCCACAGCCAGGAAGCAGAGAGGTGAATGCTGACACTCAGCTCAGCTCTTCATTCAGTCTCACCCCACCCCATCGATGGTACTGCCCATATTCAGGGTGGTTCTTCCTACCTCTGTGACCTGGTTTAGAAAGCCCCCCTTACACAGGCCAAAGCTTTGCCTCCTGCGTTTCTGTCAGGTGGACCCTCATCCTTCCAGAGCTGTGCTTCTCCTGGGACTAAGCACAACAGTCAGGCTGTCCCTCTGTTCCCCTTACCTGACTTTGCTGGATGGGGTAGCACCCATTCTGCGCACCTGTCCTGCCTGTGGTGCAGTGTCTGTGTTCCTGAGACCTGCGCTGTCTTCCTGTATGCTGATGTCCTTTTCCTCAGTTTGTGGCCACACAATGCCCAGTCACAAAGGTCACCCCCTGCTCACTATCTGTTGTTCCTGCATGCTACCTGAGATGGAGGCCGTCTTGGCAACACTGTGCTGTGTATTTTGTGTCCACACATAGGAGGAACTTGGGTATGATATGTAGACCTGTGCTGAAAAGAGTTAGCATAGCATATTCTGGAGATACAGAGTTGGGAGATGGCTTGCTGGCCATGCACAAAGCTCTGGGTTCCTTACGCAGAGTCCCATAAACCAGAAATGGTCATTCTAATCTGCAAGCCCAGCACGGAGTGGAGGTAGGAAGATGAAAAGTTCAAGGTCATCCTTCATGAGACCCTGCCTTAGAAAGAAGGAAAAGGGAGAGGAGAGGAGGGGAGGGGAGAGGAGAGGAGAGAAGGAAGGGAAAAGAGGGGAAGAAGAAAAGCATGTAAGAAAAATCAATACAGCCAGGCCCAGACTTGCCCGCCCTTAACACAGCCTGTTTGCAAAGTGGGCCAGCGTCTGAGAATCTGTGCTTTGGAAGGGCTCTCGTCATCTGATAAGAATGACTGTGGCTAAATCATTTGCACGGACTGTGGTTTCTGTTGAACACTTCCTTTCCTACTTAGAGTCTCGATTGTTGGCACATGCGTGATGCTTACTTTATGTCCCTAAAACACATTAAGCAGGGTCTCTCACAGACTTACCTGATAGACACTCTGGCCTGTGCCATTGTGTACTGAATATGCGTTTTGCTGCCTCTTAATTCTAAGGAAAGGCTTTAGGAGGTTGGGCACTTTGTGGTGATGTAGAGGTGGGGGTGTTGGGAAGGCGGTTAGGATTATTGAGGTCATCAAGGTGACCCTCTGCACTCCCTATACTTGTATCTTGGTGACTTTATGGTGCAAGGCCAGAGATACGTTTTCCTTCTCTCTCTCTCTCTGGGTGTGTGTATGTGGGTGCTTACAGGTATGTTTGCAGGCTAGAAGTAGATATTGAGTGTCTTCTTTGGTGGTTTTTTACGTTAGTTTTGAAGCAGGGTTTCTCTCTGAACCTGAAGCTCACTGATTCAGCTGGACAAGATAGTCAGTGGGTCCCAGGGATTCACCTGTTTGTCTCTCTAGCAGTGGGGTTAAAGACGTGTGCCACCATGGCCAAAGAACTCTACTGACTGAGTCATCGCTCCAGTCTATATCCTCTCCTTCCAATGCTCATGACTGAAAACAGTGAGATGGAGCTGGTCCCACCAGCTCTGCCTTGGCAGTGGATTCTTTACTGTGTGTTCTCAGCGCTGGTTCTTTCTACCATTTCTGGCCAGAGCTGCCTCTATTGCCTTTCTCTGGTGAAATGATTAGTCAGAACCAAAGGCCGGGGTTTTGTGGTGAACTGGAGTAGGCGACAGGCAGAGAGTAGTTGCATTTCCTTTAGTCCCCTGGGGCCAGTGCTTGCCCATCCCCTCCCCCCTGCACACACTTCCTTCCTGAGTCTTCTCCTCACGCAGACTCTAGGCCCTGCTTCCTGGCTCTTGTCATTTCGTACAGTCTGGCTCAAGCCAGTCTTTGGTTATATAAATTGCTTTTCTGAAATCTCTGCCTTGTCTCTCAGTTCTCTGCTGACACGTGGCCTTCATGCCTGGGTTTGCAGGAAATGGGGTGTCTCCCTCGGTAAATAAACCCCAGCAGGATGATGTAGGGGAAGTCTGTGATGTGCCTGCTGCTGCTACTGCCGCTTCTCCATTTGGTGTGCACTGTCGGAGAAACAGATACCAGAAGACCTTGGGGCTGAATGAGACCAGTTTCTCCAGCCTTACAGTTGTGGCACAAAAAGGCAGGGCAGGGAGGACTCCTTAGCCGAGCTGCAGACATCTGAGGACTGGGTTGGGTGTGTGGAGTCTGAGGATTACAAGAACTCTCAAGTACTGAGTCCCTGCTAGGGAGGTAACATGGAAGGGAACAGCTGTAACCTGAGCGTGGTCATAGCTGAGGCAGGGAGACTGACAGTAGATGAGCAGCTAATCAACCTCACATACAGTCAAGTAGTAAGGAGTATGCTTGATTTTGAAATAAATCGTGAGCTTATGATTTGGTGGGTAAAGGTGCGCTGCTCCGTGATTTCCTTCCTGCCTGCCTCTCCTTGCTTATTGATTGACTCTGTAGTAAACAGGAGTTGAGAAACAAGAATATAGCCCTAGCGTTGTTGGGTCATGGGCATCGCACAATGATGGGCGCCAGGCCACCAAAGTCTATTAAACCAGAAGCAAACTTTATTCCAGAAAAAGAAAAAAATCACCATGGGGCACATAAAACTTATCAGCTATAGCTCTGACCACAGCCAGAGATTAGTCTTCTGTAGCTGTGGTAATGAGGGTTGGTTTGGGGCCTCCTCTTACAGTAAAATCAAGCACTGGGTGGGGTCAAAGAGCTTTTACAGTCTTGAGGTCAGGCTTAAAGTCACAGTACATTTTAAGTTTTACAATTTTTGGTTACAGGACATTAGAATGTTAACTTAGGGTGTTTATGAAAGCCTGTGGCTGACCCAGCCCTTTGCACTGTCCCTGAAAGAATGCAAGGC
>LOJH01053286.1:0-12211 GCA_001685095.1 Ellobius talpinus
CTGATCTAATGGGAGCTCACCAAGGCCAGCTGAACTGGGAATGATGGAGCATGTTATCAAACCAGACTCTCTAAATGTGGCTGACCATGAGGACTCACTGAGAAGCCAAGGACAATGGTACTGGATTTTGATTCTACTGCATGTACTGGCTTTGTGCGTGCCTAGTCTGTTTGTATGCGCACCTTCCTAGACCTGGATGGAGCAGGGAGGACCTTGGACTTCCCACAGGGCAGGGAACCCTGATTGCTCTTAGGACTGGAGAGGGAGGGGGAGGGGCAGTGGGTGAAGGGAAAGGGAAATGGGAGGAGCAGAGGAGGTGGAGATTTTTAATTTTAATAATAAAAAGATATAGCTAACTCATGAACTTGCTTAAGAATTTATTCAAGTGTCAATTTGACAGAACTAGGGAGATATTTCACAGCTGACCTATTATTTCTGGGCTGACATCATATTGTTTCTATCTTTGAGGATGTTTCTGGAAGATATTGGCATTTAAATTATTACACTAAGTAAAATCCATAGTTGCCAAGAAAAAAAAAGAAAAGAAATGAGAGCAAGAAGAGATATCTTTGTGGACAATTTTACAATGATGTGTTGGTTACGTGCTTAAATACAGCTTTCAATTTCAATCATAGATTATTAGCTAGTGGGAGGATCCGGCTTGTCTGGGAGTCTCTGTCTCATGAACATTTGGTTTCTATCTGACTTTGGCAAATGGAAAAAGAGTAGAGGAAGGCTTGAGTGTTGGGCAGTGACAGAACCTATCACACTTCAAGTTGTGTTTCCTGTAGCTGTTGCAGCTATTGTGATACCATTCCCTGAGTCAGGTGTTTCCAATGTCTCTGCTTTCCCTAGCAAACTGCACTATGTGGTTCTTAATCTTTCTGGGTAGATTTGACTTGTAGAGTCTGGCTCTGATAGGCCTCACTTTGTCTCCAGGTGTAGGAATGACATTCTTCTTGCTGTTAATCTTTGGCTGACTGTGTTCAGAGCCATGTGTTTGAAACATCTGATCATAGTCCTCTTCCTCCCGTATGGATCTCAGTAATCATTAATAGTTAGTTGAAAGCATCCCTTCTTATGCACTGAGAGGGCAGACTTCTTTTATAGCACAATAAACAGTGACCACTTGGTGAACTCCTGAGAATCCAAGTGCTAACTTTCTTATTCCTTACCAGTTAGTATATTTCATAACCACATGGGTGAGTTAATATTAGTGTTATAATGTGTGTGTGTCTGTGTGTGTGTAGCTGTGGAAGCCTCAATTTTGAGCTTCTTACCTCTTGTTGATTGTTACTTCTGTCTTTGAATAGACAAATGGCATAGGAAAAAATAAAATAAAATGACCCTTTCACCTAGATAGATTTTTCAGAAGACCAAATCATAGACTAATAGCAAATGATATTGTAGCTTCTTTTTAAATATTAATATTAATGAATCTAGATAATTGTCTTTTAGTTCAGGTTAAAGACTTGAAGCTGAGAGAGGCCAAGTGACTTGTCCCTGGCCCCCTGTAAAGTGAGCAGAACGGTCATAATCCTTACTGCTCAAGTTCAATGCCAATCTTCCCTCTACTTTATGCAGAAGCTTCTGGGCTTGGAAAGATTTTAAGCAATAAATATGTTATATGCTAGACAAATGACGAAGAATAGTCTTAGGCTTTAAACTTCTTTGAATTATGGTATCTCCTACAACCAACAGATTAATTATTCATTTTGCACAGTTAAAAACCATCTGAGGTCTATTATTTTTTAAGTCAAAGCAGTACATTAAAAAAAAACCAACACGTTTTCACTTTGCTCTGTCTGGTGATGCAGCCTTCTCAGTTCTTCAGCTTTCACCATTGAATATGGTAGAGTTCATTCAACCTCTTGCACTGTATGCAGATCCACTGTACCATGAACAAGTGATCAGGTGACAGTTCTCTGCAAATCAAGACCATCTAGCCATTGCCTTTAGAGCTGGATAATATATATTGGCTTAGGTTTCCCCTTCGTTGCATTATAAAAGGAACATTAAGAACATCCAAAGAACGGCTACAGCAGTTATTCTAGCATTTTTCTAGTTTCTCCTGAGTCCCGAGACTTCTGCCAATGTGCAATGTGGCAGATAGCTTACTGACGGACACTCTATTATGCTGATTGCTGTCTATTCAGATTATAGTGTAAACCAAGGTGCTCATAGTGACACAGCATGCAGATAGCAGAGGAGTGTGCAGCCTCTCTGCATGTCTAATGGCAGGGGGAGAATCTTAATTTCATACACCTACATTTTATTTTGAGCATGCAATGACATGAACAAAGATTGCCTGAGTAGAAAATCACGATGGATACCCAGTTTACCAAGGACCGTATACTGCTGAAACTCCCTGTCTGCTTATGGCAATAAAGAACAGCCTGTCAGCCAGGTTCCTGAGAGTGCTTTGTTTATGTCTTCATTTTGCAGAGAGGGGAAAATACTGCAGTCTCTGGGACTCTGTCATAAAACATTGATTTCACTTGCTCGTTCGTTAGCCCCGTGCAGTTATAAATGACAATTACAAGTCTCTTAGCCACACCCTTACTGGCTTTTATATTTTTATAACTAGGTTGGAAAGGTGTTCTCAGAATTCTTAAAATTGTTCTGTCTTCTTGGGGATTTCACCGAAGACCTTACTGTCCCGTTTGTAAGTAGGACCATTCTGGAGTAGCTCCTGCTGCCCCTGTGCAGTCTCGACAGTGTGCCTTTGAGTCCGGCTTCCTTGTCATGGATGTTTCTCTGCGTCACCCAGACATCCATGTGTCTTTTGATATATGTTCACAGGTAAGTACTGCAGTAATGTAGGTTGCTATTCCTCTTGATTTCAGACGGTGGAATGGCAGGTGACCTTGGGACTGTCACTTTGCCTGCTGCTCACTGGAAAGAGCAGTAGACACCTAGTGGGGAACAAACAACTTAGCAAGAAAATGTGAGGCCTCTCTAGAGGGCTTGTCAGGGCCCCACCAGAACCAGAAAACAGTCAGGCCAACAAGCCATTTCCATAAAGGACCAGAGAGTGAAAATTGCAGGCTAAGAAGCATTAACTTCCATCACCATAGAGTGCGAACCTAGATAACACTTGAAAAAAATGAATTCCTCCTTGGCAATTAGCAGATGATAGGTTTATCTGATTTCTTACAAAGCAGTTTCTATACATTTATAGTAGGGATACTTGGTGTGGTCATGGTAGTAGCAGAGCTTGATT
The DNA here is from genome assembly GCA_001685095.1 of Ellobius talpinus. Taxonomy (NCBI): domain Eukaryota; kingdom Metazoa; phylum Chordata; class Mammalia; order Rodentia; family Cricetidae; genus Ellobius; species Ellobius talpinus. The sequence continues at coordinate 3,224 of LOJH01053286.1, forward strand.
CACATATTACAGCTCTCCTACTACATCAAGTGAAACGTTCAGCAGCCATTCGTCACACCATGGGTAACTTGGTTCTCTGTAGTAAAAACATAGACTTTACAGGCATGAAGTTTTATTTTTTTCTTATTATTTATTTATTTATTTAAAATTTCCACTTCCTCCCATTTCCCTTCCACTCTCCCCTCCCCCTCCCTCTCCATTCCTAAGAGCAGTCAGGGTGCCCTGATTATGGGAAGACCAAGGGCCCCCCCTCCATCCTAGGAAGGTGAGCATCCAAACAGACTAGGCTCCTAAAAAGCCAGTACATGCAGTAGAATCAAAATCCAGTGTCATTATCATTGGCTTCTCAGTCTACCCTCATTGTCAGCCACATTCAGAGAGTCCGGTTTGATCACATGCTCGTTCAGACCCAGTCCTGCTGGCCTTGGTGAGCTCCCATTAGATCAGCCGCACCGTCTCCGTGGGTGGACGCACCCCTCGCGTTTTAGAATATATCTGTTTATAATCTTTATTGGCACACAGTAGTTTTCCTCAGTGGTTTTTCCATCTTTATTACTAGCTTTTGGATTTCGGATAGCTCATTGTTTCTAGAGTTTGAGAACCGCTGATCGTCCGTCACTCTCCTGTCATAACCTTTAATATCTCCTCCTTGCTGGCAGAATACAATGCAATTTCCTAGCCTGCCATTCAAAGGCTTTCATAATTGGAACCAAACCTGTCTTTCCAATTTCATCTCTAGCTTTCCCGTATGCCACAAACTTACATCTGCTCCCGCCCTGAGCTTATTTTGACCTCTACATCTCTAGGTGTTATCAAGCTGATTCCTCCATGTCTTCTGCTCTAGCCATTTGGAAAAGGTACGTCTGACGGTTAGTTTCCAAAGGAGGCAATGATACCATAAGCACTACATATAATTATAACTAATTACTAGAAAATATTAGGAAAGTTATCTTTTCTTTGCCTATCTATATCTATATCTACCTCTACCTCTACCTCTACCTCTATCTCTACCTCTACCTCTACCTCTCTCTCTCTCTCTCTATCTATATAATTTTAGGCTTCTATTTAATAATAAAACCAGGGAGCTCCAAATTACAGCAATTTAGAGTGTCAGATTTGGCCCAATTGTGTTCACACAGTATAATAAAGATATCATACTGATTTCAGCAAATTGCACAGTTTTTATCTATTAACACCTTCCTTGTGTGAAATGGGCTCCTTGTGAGCACTATTAGCTTTCCTCCATTAGTAACTCAGACTGGGAAGCTACAGTGCTGTCAGTACTGCAGCTTCAGTAATAGTTACAATCATGTGATCCAGATACACGTGGAGTAACAACACAAAGGGAGAGAAACATGCAGACCTATGATCAAATGCTTTGTTTCTACCAAACAAATTTGAGTTAATGACAGAGCCCTCTTCTCTCAACTCCTAATTAATGTGAAGGTGAAAATGAGGACATTTCAAAGGACAAACTATTAGTATTAAGTTACAATATCTCTTAAATATTGGGAGAATAACAGAAAAAATTTCACAAAGGTGATTACTATTTGAACTGTAGCATGAAAGATGGCTTGCATGTAAAAGTAAATAGGTATATAAAAGAACAAGCAACAATTAAGACAAAAATCTCTGAGTATGGGTGTGGATATGAAAAATTATGGGATATGAGCATGGCTTAATATGGCATTGATTATGTGAGAAAATGGTAGGAAAGTGTATTGATTTGTGTGGTTGATTTACTAGCTAAATTATCTAGATCCTTGAATACTAAACATCACTGGTAGTTGATAGACATGTGGCATTATTAACAGCATATGGCAAGGTCTCCATGAAACATTCTCCTGAAGAAACTTCAAACAGCTTTCCTCAACTGAGGCTCCTTGGAAGAAGGCTTTTATCATGTTGTGTTGAAAGATCATTTTTATCTCAATTAAATAGACATTAAGAAGATATTTGGTAAACTCTCCTTTAGGAGAATTGCAGAGAGTTAGAGCAAGCACGTGAGTCACAGAACATGAGCCGGTAAATAGGGTAAGGGTTGACCCTGCACAGTTGACAAGACTGAGGCTACAAAATCCTCTTAGGCATCATAATAGCCCTAAATTTGTTCTCTGGTTAGAAGAAAGGTGACCACTGAAAATTTCTTGAGAATTATAAAGGTGGTGAGCTGGCTCATTGTTGTAGGAGGCCGCTTGTTTGTTCCCAGCTGTTCAGGCACAAAATAATCACACAGAAACCATATTAATTAAATCAGTGGTTAGTCCATTAGCTCTAACATCTTGTTGGCTAATTCTTATATCTTAATTTAACCCATTTTTATTAATCAGTGTATTGTCATGTGGCTGTGGCTTACTGGCAAGATTTGGCCTCTGTCTCTGGCGGAGGCTCCATGGCTTCTCCTAAACTCACCTCCCTTCTCCCAGCATTCAGTTTAGTTTTCCCCGCCTAGCTCTGTTCCGCCCTGCTCTGTTATAGGCTCAGACAGTTTCTTTATTAACCAATGGTATTCACAGAATAGAGAGGGGAATCCCACATCAGCTCAGAGGTTGGGTACATGCACACTCCTTTTGCAGAAAACACCAGCAGTCAAGTTGGGCAATTCATAACTACCTCTATCTTCAGCTTCTTGGGATCTGAAACCCACTCCAGGATTCTATGAGAACTTGCATGCACATGCATGTGCCCATACAAATAATACTCATATACATATAATTAAAAATAATAAAAATATTAAATAAAGTCAAAGACAAAGTGAAGAGTGAGTAGAGATGAACTGTGAGGCAATTCTGACACAGGTGTAGAGAGATCCTTTAATTTACCAAGCAAAGACAGGTAAAGAGAATAGTCCTGACATAAAATTGAGAATTGGAAGATAGCATTTTATCCTTATATATTGGAAAACATTCTAAAGCACAAAAGAAAACTAGGAACCCAAATGAAATCTCTATCTGTGAAATAGAGGATACATGAGAATGTGGAATAGAAACATGAAGGAAGAATCATTTGCTATTGAAGTCAGGAGTAGAGGAGTCCAGAAGCTGCCTTCAGGCCTTGGGATTGGATAGGAATCCTGAGGACCAACCGTCTGCCTCTTAATAACAGTTAAAGAAATGAGTCAAAATAGCTTCTTCCTATATGCTCCTCCCAAAAACAGGGACTAGAAAAACATATAAAACTGGTGTAATAGCAAAAGAATAATTGCTAGCAATTCTAAGCAATGGATGATACAAAGCAAAGGAGCAAAGGAGCAGTTCAAAATTGATAGCACACTTCTAAGAATCCTGTTTCCAGAAAAGAGACATTTGCATGTTGCTTGGAGATTTAAAAAATAAAAGCATTATCAGTATTAAATTCAAACACAAGAAAAAGCTGAAGAAGACACAGTGGAAGAACTATGGCCTGTTCAGAAAATGAAACAAAATGAATTATCATGGAAATAAAATAAAAATTAGATGTAGAGTAAAAAATATGTTACTACTAAATCCTCTTGGAGCTCATGGATAGTTAGGATTTAGCTGTGTGTTTTAGGCAAAAGAACAGAATATAAAGTATAGTAATACTTCCAGCAAAGCAACAAAATAATGGAACAAACACTCAGATATAGAACATCTTCCAGATGCTAAAATTTAAAAGCAAATATAAACTACTTGTGAAAATAGATCAACATTATGACAAAAATTCACAGAAAGCATCAATGAACTATAAACAAAGTGGTTTTGTGAAGTAGTGTATTTCAAAAAAACAAAACAAAACAAAAAACCCCACAAACCAATACATGTAGCATATAGACTGCATAAGTCACCTGAGAGGAAGATGCAGCGGTCTTACCTCAGACTTCCCATCTGCAGGGTTCAGTTTTCAAATATAGTACAGCAACGGATGCAGACTGCTGGAAATGGGATGGTTTTAACCAGCCAAAAATGTGTTCTAAGGTGAAAGCTGACAGCACACTTTAAAATGAAAGAAACCAGGGAATATTGTTCCAATTAGACCAAAGTCCAATGGGACATAGGGCTTGTTCCTTCTCTGCTGCCTCAGTCACCCAGTGTCTGGGGAATCTATATTCTTCCCACATATATTTTTTCCTTGCTCTCTGCTAATTGTGCTGCCATACCCTCCAAAATCCTATTGTCTCCAAATCTGGATCCTCTATATCTCTTTGATCCCCTATTCAAAATTCTCTGGGTTGTTTTGTTTTTATTTTATTCCTCAATGCTCTCTGTTGTTCTATGGGGTCTTTGTCTATTTGAATAAAATTATTTCTATGTCTTAGAAACCCACATTTGGCTTTTGTGCTAACAGATTCTAATCTGGTAGGTCAGTAGCTGGGATATGCTCTTTTAGCCTTTCTTCAACAATTTTCTTAATATTAGCTGCTACATGCACACCCACAGACCAGGCTTTCCTTCTATCTCCTGTGCTGAACTTACCAGGCTCGTAAGTCAGGAGGAGTGGCACACACTCGTGAGGCAGAGAGGCAAGGGCATTATAAGTTTGAGGACATTCTGAATACATTAGATCCACAGTATGTTGAATTTAGTGTGCAGAATCTTTGCATCCTAAAGGCTATTTTCTTTTGTCAAAAAATGAATTCAAGCCTTCCACATTTGACCAACTTTCCTTGGAACCATATTTGAGAGTTGTTTCAAAATCTAATAATAAATACACCAATTGAAAAAGGAAACAATTTTTGGCGTTGAAATAGGAAAAATAATTTGGATGCACACCTGTAAATACAGATCTCAGAATGCTGATGCAGGGGGTTTCCCAAGTTTGAGACCAGCCTGAGCAACATCTCTCTCTCTCTCTCTCTCTCTCTNACACACACACACACACACACACACACACACACACACGACCTTGAAACCTGATACATAGAGTGGTATTTTAAATATGTTTGGAGAAAGATGATGACCAATGCAGAGTGTTGTCTCCATCTATACACGTACAGTGATCTGTCTCGTAAGGAAAACATTAGCTTTGTTACAATAAGGCCAGGACCTAAGAATCAGCCCCAAGACATTAAGCTAACAGTTTTCAGTGTTACTACAGGAGAATTTATGTAAGTTAGTGAATATGCATTTTGGTATTTGTGTTTGGTTTTATGGGTAGTTCAAAGAATATTGAATTCATGAATTTATCTACCAGAAAGCAGGTTGTGACACTGATGCCCTGATTTTATTTCAATTAAAATGTGTTATTAGGGACATAGAACATGAGACTAAATGAGAAAGAAGTAATGCTATAACCTGAAGTAATTAGGGCAGATGAAAATGAGACTACCAAGGAACATAAATAAAATACGTAATACGTAATTTCTAAATATGAAAACATACATATTCAGGTTACAACTTGATGCCGTTAGCTGTAAAAGGGAAAATAATTTTTAGTATGTTAATATTTATATTCAGGTGAAGTTTAATTTTGGGATGTGTTGCAGAGAATGTAGAGGGTTAAAGAGTGATGTCTTGACCAAGGGTGGAAAATGGCAGCTTAGAGGCTCTTTTCACTATCTTCTGCCTCCCTAAATCTGAGAAAGATAACCAGAGTGCTAGAGACACAATGTGGAAACACATCCTTCTCAGACATTTCTCAGCCCCTAGATGCTGGCAGAACACATCTGCCTGTGACATCAGAGCTCAGATGGTGGAAGCAGAATTCTTGTTGTCAGACCTCCAGAAGAGAAAACACTGCCAGGCATTATGGCCACCAGTGGTTATAGTGCTATGCACCTTGGGAAAGAGAGATCAGGGCTCAGCCTACACACATCTCTTTCTTGTCTAACCAGTTTGAACCTCAATGTGGAATAACTCAAAGGTCCCTCAGTCTGCTCCATGGGCACTATGAAATGGAAAGCTTCTCTAAACAAGGCATCTGCATCCTCCATCTGTGGAAGAAAGAAACAATACCAGCAGTACTGGCTGATCTCCTACTCCCCCCCATTGTTGTTGTTTTCCTTACTTTACATTTTTTTTATTGTGTTTCCCCTCACTATCTCATAGCCTTTCCCCTTGTCTTCACTTTTGTTTTTATGTTTCTTTCTTTGGTTAATGGTTTTAAAGTTTCTTGTTTGTAACAATCCTAGATCCTTTTTTTCTCTGTGTATACTGGAATGCAAAAGTGTCTGAAATAAAAAAAACTACATTTAAACATCTAGTTTGTTTTTGAAAATAGATTCTAACTTTTAAATTTTTATTTGTTTACTTTTATTTCATGTGGTGTATGGTTGTTTTGCCTACATGTGTCTGTGATTTGTATGTGATGCTTGTAGAGACTGGAAGGAAGATGATTCTGAGCCAGCATGTGTGTGCTGGAAATCGAACCCCAGTCCTCTGGAAGAGCAGCAGTGGTTTTTACTGTTGAATGATCTCTCCAGTCCCAACAGGTTCAATTTAAAATAAAGTTATAACTAGTCTTAATTTTTATGTTTGGAATTTGTTTATTTGCTTTAGGAATAGTATTGAAGACAAAAGTATAATGTATTTTAAATTTACTTTGCTCACTGTAAAGTAAAAGGCAAATCTTAATACATTTTTATTTATTTTGAGTTGTAATAAACAAATACATTTGTGGAAACAATGAAATTTTTTTAAAGCAATGATATTTTGACTGCCTTTCCTACATCTTAGTAAGCCACAAGGAACTGTCAAAAGTCCATTTTCTTTTTCTTCTTTGTATTTATTTGTTATAGGTGAATATATTTTGTTTATTCCAAAAGTTCAAGAAGCATTCACATCTAGAATATCCTATGAATCCATTCTGTGTACTGCTGGGTATGTGTGATTAACATTGAGGCCCATCACTACGATCTTTTTATCCCAATACCATCAGTTTTCTCCTACCATCCTCTTTGATAGTAAAGTCTAGACTTCTATAGCATTCAAAAAAATAGATCTTTCCTCCAGATGAACATCAGATTTTCATGATGTCAATGTAGTACGGAAAGTCTGCTGAACAGGTGGTATTTGTTATGGAAAGGAAGGGAAATTTGCAGTGACTGAATGCCTACAGAGAATTGCTATAAGATTTTTTTTTACAGCATAATGCTTCTATTCTCTTTAAAACATTCTAGGAAGGAAAATCCTTATGAAATCAATTATAATAAAAGGATAATAAATACATACTTTATACAGTGAAATAAATTTTAGGGTATGTGCAGTTACTAAGAATGCCCAAAGGGTAATAGAGGCCTCTGTTCCACCTAAAGAAGAACTGACTTCATATCTGGCTAGTCATTCTGTGTCATCTTTGGAAATGGATAGAATTATACCTTCTTTATGATAATATATAAACTAGTGTTAAGTTTTGAAAGCAAAAAATTTTGGTCTTTTTAAAATATGTGATTGAACAAATGTACAAGCCAAGCAATGTATGTGTCAAAAGATGCTTTTGACAGAAAGCAGAGTGAATGTTTCTTCCACCCCAAGATCAAAATGTGCCAAAAATTTTGGATGCACTCATCCATTGACAGTGTAAACTACAGAACCTTTGTAAAGGATGTCCATTTGCAGCATTCAAACAGATAATTAAGTTTAAAAAGTATAGCTCATATTTTCTTCTTGAAAACAGATAATTAGATATCCTGCAAATTAAATTGCAATTGAAGAAATTGTGAGGTGATTCTTAAACCTTCCCATTAAGCATTATAGTTTTCCTACTGTAATCCAGATATGGCAACATGATATATTAAAATACTGATATCAATGGTAAGTAAGCCATTCCATATTTAGAATGATGCAAAAAGAAAGCATCAGAATGGGAACATTCCTGCTCTGGGCAGAAAGACCTACAAAAAATTGTCTCTGAGAACAATGTGTCCTAAGTCTTTGGTATCCATCCCTTTATTTGTAAAAAAGTCAACCCATCCATAATTTAATCTGTCTATCAAGATTGCCATGTAGAAATTCTATTGCATGTGAGATTTTCTGTGCATGAGACAACCACAATATACCATTGAACACAAACTCCCACACTGAGCCCTTAATGAGAATATCACAGTCATAATTCAGCTTCGTCTACAAAAGTCATGTCTATGCACTCTGAGAACATGTTGCCAACTCTGAAAGCAAACTTCATAGAGTACTCATCCCCAAGCAGCTGAGCAATAGAAGCATCATAATAGTACATTATATTCCAAAGCAATTATTTTGAAGGGGATAATACACATTAAACAGGTATCTTCTGCTAAAAGAAGTCCTCCAAAGTGGTATCAAAACACCATCATAAAATCAAATGGATGTACAAATCATCAGGCTTAACTATGTTTTGATTGAACTGAGGCTTCTTTATCTTACTGCATGTCTGTATTTCTGACTACTACAAAGGCTCTTGCATTCATTGCCTGCTAACTTTTTCAACTAAATTCCATTGTCAGTCTCCACTCATCATTTGAACGGCAAATGTAGCAGCCATGTAATGGTTTTCTAAAGATGGTTATTATGTTGTCTTTGATCTGTAACCACATATATCTTTCCTGTGATGATTATTTGTTTTTCTGTGTAATTTGAAATGTTTCAGATATGAATTTTTATCCTAAGTGTATGGCATTTTCTTGGCTTTCTATCTGTACTCTGAAATGTCAAGGACATATCCCCAGTTCTTTCTTCTTTATTCACAGTACCAATAAGCTGCACAGGGTTCAGTTCCCAAAAAATTTCTTCCAATCTACTACTGCATTTTCAATTATCATGGCCTCTGTCTATATCTTTGTAATCTTTTGATTAACATAGATTCACACAATCCATCCTTAATATTTTTCCTATTCATCTTCCCAACTCTCTGTCCACAAGCAACGGGCTTCAAGATGCTCTGTAAATGGAACCCAGGACACATCACTCTACTGCATGAACCCCTCCAGGGTCTCCTTGTATAGTGAAAGGGGAGCAGGCCTGCTTTTCTGTAGTGATGAGGCGAGCAGGCCTGCTTTTCGTTCTGCCTGGCTCCTGCACGGCTAGCTTAAACCCCGAAATAACAACACACAAATTG